>CAUYRT010085922.1:0-80438 GCA_963574885.1 Lepilemur ruficaudatus | reverse complement strand
TCTCAGGTATCCCTCCTTCTGACCCTCGTCCGATGTATACTTGTCTGCTTGCTTAATTCTCCCGCTTTCTTCTAAAATCTGTCTTTTTTGTGGAGACACTCTGGCTGGCGGCTTTACTCGTCCGCCATCTTTAATTCTCTCCGATTTTTATTATTTTTGATGTTGCTAAAGAAATCAGATTGTTTTTCTTATAGACTTTCCCCTAGTCTGGATTTTGCTGATTGATTACTATGGCGGTGTTTGATGTATTCCTCTTTTTTCCTGATCTATCTGTAAATTGTAGTTAGATCTAATTATTTGATCAGATTCAGCTTTGATTTTTTTTTTGGCAAGACTCTTCATAGGTGGTGTTGTACTTCCACTAGGAGGCACAGAATGTCAGGTTCTCCCTTCTTATGATGTTGATGATGGCATTGATGATAGTCATTGATGATCATCGTCTAAATCCATCTATTGATTAGGGATTTCTAAAACTGTGGTAGTTTAAGTCTATCATTGCTTTGACATTTACTAGCTAGAAAACTTCTGTAGAGAGAAATTCTCTATATCAAACTGTCTGGTTGCCCTGAGATACAGTTTATATAGGTAAGACAGCCAAGGGCTTGATTCTTTCCCGTTCCAAAATAATATAGCCCTAACTTAGCTTTACCCTTGTGTTTTCTTCTAAGTTAGGGATATATTTTTACAGTTAGCCAATTGTCTCAAAAGCATTACTTGACAATCCATCATTTCTTCACTTGAAAAAATATATCTGCTCTATTAAATGTAAATTATTACATGAGGTTACTCTGTTTCTGGACTTTCTATTTATTTCTATTCTATTTATTCCATTAATCTGACTATTCTGGTACTAGCATTGTACTGTTTTTTAAAAATTATTTTTAATTATGGTAAAATACATAACATTTACCATCTCAATCATTTCTAACGTTACCATTTGATAGTGTTAAGTATATTCTCACTGTTGTGTAACCAATCTCAGAACTTTTTCATCTTCCCCCACTTAAACTTTATACCCATTAAATAATTCCCTATTTCTCCCCTACCCTGGTCCCTGACAACTGCCATTCTATTTTGCATTTCTAGGAATTTGACTACTCTAGGTACTGCATTCAGGTAGAATCATCCAGTGTTAGTCTTTTTGTGATGGGCTTATTTCACTTAGCATAACATCATCAAGGTTCATCCATGTTGTATCACGTGTCAGAATTTCCTCCCTTTTAAAGGCTGAATAATATTTTATTGTATGTATATATCATATTTTCTTTATCCATTTAAATGTCCACGGACAGGTCTTGGTTATTGTGAATAGTGCTGCTATAAATCTCTTGAAGAGCCTGCTTTCAGTTCTTCTGGATATATACTGGGAAGTGAAATTACTGGATCGCATGGTAATTCTAGTTGTTTTTTTTTTTAGAAACCTGTATGCTATTTTCCATTTTATATTACCACCAACAGTGCACATCTTTCCTGACGCTTGTTATTTTTTGTTTTTTTGATAGCAGCCATCCAAATAGGTGTAAGGTAATATCTGATTGTAGTTTTGATTTGCATTTCCCTAATGATTAGTGATGTTGAGCATCCTTTTATATCCTTGTTGGCCATTTGTACATCTTCTTTGGAGAAATGTTTATTCAAGCCCTTTGCCCATTTTTAAGTTGACTTATTTGGGGTTTTTTTTTCATTGTTGTTGTTGAGTTATAGGAATTCTATATATATATGTGGATATTAACTCCTTATCAGATATATGATTTGCAAATATTTTCTCCCATTCTGTAGATTGTCTTTTTACTCTGTTTATTGTGCCCTTTGATGTACAGAAGTTTTCAATTTTGATGTAGTCCATTCTATTCATTTTTACTTTTGTTGCCTGTGCTTTTGGCGTCATTTCCAAGAAACCTTTGTTAAATCCAATGTCTTGAAGATTTATCCCTATGTTTTCTTCTAGGGGTTTTATAGTTATGTTTAGATCTTCAGTCCAGTTTGAGTTAATTTTTGTATATGGTTGAAGGTGTTGGGTTGGTGGAGATCCAACTCATTCTTCTGCATGTGTTTTCCTAACACCATTTGTTGAAGAAATTGTTCTTTTCCCATTGAATGGTTTTGGCCCCCTCATTGAAAAATCATTTGACCGTATATGCAAGTGTTTATTGTTAGGCTCTATATTCTACTCCACTGGTAAATATGTCTGCCTTTATGCCAGTACTACACTATTTTGATTAGTGTTGCTTTGTAAAAAGTTTTGAAATCAGGAAATGTGAGACCTCCAACTTTACTCTTCTTTTTCAAAATTATTTTGGCTATTCAGGGTCTCTTGTGATTCCAAATGAATTTTAAGATGGATTCTTCTATTGCTGCAAAAATTACTGTTGGAATTTTAGTAGAGATTGCATTACATTTGTAGATTATTTTGGGTAATATTTAAATCTTAACAATATTAGGTCTTCCAATCTATTAACACAGGATGTCTTTCCATTTATTAGTGTCTTCTTTAATTTCTTTCAGCACATGTTTTGAAGTTTTCAGTGTACAAATCTTTTGTCTCTTTGGTTTAGTGTATTTCTAAGCATTTTATTAGTTTTGATGCAATATAAATGAAATTGTTTTCTTAATTTTCTTTTCATATTTTTCCTTGCTAATGTATAGACATGCAACTGATTTTTGTGTGTTGTTTTTATATCCGGTAACTTTGTTCAATTCATTTATTATCCTAATAGTGAACTGTTTTTAATCACTGAAATTTTATCACATATATAACCATCTTGCAAGACAAAAATACCTCAATTATTTTTCTCTTTCAGAATTTCATATTGGCTATTTTACAAATTTGAAATTGAATCACAGTTTTGTGAGGCCATCCCAATCTCCATGTATGGATGAACACGTGGAATGCTCTGACATGTGCCTTCATGAATTCTAACTAGAAATATTAAAAAATTTTTAATACTTTTGGGGGGTACAAGTGGTTTTTTGTTACATGGATGAATTATATTTTAATGATGGATGCACACTAGAAATCTTTTTTGAAATTGGGTCTTGGCAAAGCTCTGTCTAGAACCTTAGTTGTAGGTGTCTTCTGGATACTTCTGAGAGCCCCATTTCTCACAATTTTTCCTGGTCTGGATTCTCATCAGGTTAGTTCTTTGTAAATCAAGAGTTCAAATCCCTGGCAGTGTGGGGTGGTAGTGCACTATAGGCTCAGTTAACAAGAAGTTTTGCAGGTGACCCAAGGCTACTAACTTTTATTTTGTCAAGTAAGAACATAAAAGAAAGAAAGTATGCAAAGTCACCTTCACCTTCATTTTATAAAGGACATTTTATTATATTTATTTATTTTGAGACAGGTTCTCGCTCTGTCATCCAGACTAGAGTGCAGTGGCATAATCATAGTTCACTGCAGCCTTGAACTCCTGTGCTCAAGTGATCTTACCACCTCAGGCTCCCAAGTAGTTAGGACTACAGGCATATGCCACCATGCCTGGATAATTTTTTTTCATTGGGACAGAGTCTTGCTGTGTTTTCCAGGTGGGTCTCAAACTGCTGGCCTCAAGTGATCCTCCTGCCTTGGCCTCCCAAAGTCCTGGGATAATAGATGTGAGCCACAGTGCCCTGTAAGAGTAAGATGGGGTTAATCTTAAAATAAAGGACAGAACTCCCTAAGAATGGACAATCAGCTCCTCACAATGACACACATCTCTCATTTTCCTCATTTTGTGTTAGACCAATGAAAACCTGGTCAGGGACCAGCCCTGGTCCACAGCTACCACTTGGAACCACTGCATGGTTTGTGTCTGTGAACCATACCAGCTCTTACATTCCATGATTGCATGATTCAATAGAAAAAGAAAATTTAATGAGCTATATCTTCTGAGGCAAGTTCAATAATGTCCTTCATTTATGCAGAGGGATGACATCAATTAGACATTTATAGTAGGTTTATAGTATAACCTGAAAAAGGTTTTAATCACCTAAAAACTTGAACCCATAATGTAGGAAGTAGAAGATACTTTGGTCTCAAGGCTGGAACCTGGTAGTGGTGTGTAACTGAGATAAAGATTAAGATCATTTTCAGCTTTGGAAAATCCAAAGTGAAATCATAGATTATAATAAGTTGATTCATATACTATAATAAAATTCTAAGTTCACAGGGAACCTGAGTAAAGCAACCTCTAAGGTCAACAGAATATTCAGTGTGATTCTGTACTTTTTTCTCTCCCCCATGTCCCTCGCTGCCAGTTTCTGAGGGGAGTTGCAAAGATCCACTGAGTTCTCTCTAGACTCAGGTGGAAAGGATGTGGAAGGAGTTGTCCTGCGCCTGTATGGCCTGCTTAACATCTGTTCTCATGCCTGTGGCTGCTGCAGAAGGTTACAAGCCTGTCTCCCTGCTGGAGTTAAAGGTGCACATTCAACATTTAGAATAATACACGTAACACAGAGCTGCCAGCTGAGGCACTAACATTTGTTAAGTTCTTTAGGGAGGAGGATGTGTGTGTCTCTGATCTTTGTGTCACCCATGTCTGCACAGAGCAGACACTCGCCATCTGATAAGCTGAACCAGGCTAATCCCGAGGCAGTTACCGTGCCAGGAGTTTCTTCATGCATTATTCCACCTAATGACAAGGCAAGATTGAATAACTAACCCAAGCACGGAGCCAGAAAGAACAATATTTCAAAGGCACAGAGAAGGCTTGAAATAAAGGTCAGAGGCTGGTGAATAAGACCTGATCCAGAAAAGACATAATGAGTTGAATTGTTCTGCCATTGGAATTAGCTGCCATTGGAATTAGGCTTCTGTGAAAGCTAAAGCTGCATTTCATACTCAGGAGAGTCCATCAGTGGAGTGGATTGAATGGTCTGAGGAGAGCTGCCCATTGATTCTGTGATTCTGCCCACAAAGCTCTCACAGAGGAGATCAGTGAGAACTTGGGCCTGACAGCTGATCGCGAAGGGTCCATTGGACCCTAAGATTCAACAGCCTTTACTTGGCATCAACTGAGCACAATTGTCACATGTGGGAAGTGCTTTGGGTTCCCTGATGAACCTGATAGGTTGGCTTAAAAGCTGCCACTGCTTCAGTTTTATTTTGTGCAGGTCCAGTCAACAGGTGCCTTCCACATGGTGGCACTGTGTGCCACAAAGTGGATGGCAACACAAGCACTGTTCTTTTTTCATTTTTTCCAGTCTCGCAGACTTCACTGCAAGAGATAAGCTGGGTTTGTCCAGCCTGCACCACCACATGCCGTTTGGCAGGACTTGGCAAATCGTCTTATTCAGCCTGGCAACTTTCCTAAGACTAGAAAACAAAACAAAACAAAGCAAAACACTCCAAAGCTTTAAAGACAGGGAACAGAGCAGGACAGGGCATGGTCTGACACGCTTTCCCGCTTACCCTTGTGTTGCCAAGGCCTAGCTGAGGTCCATGCACAGAAAACGCAATCAACAAACTTTGACAGGTTTCACAGCCTGTACCTGTACTCAAGTTCCAGCACTCAAGCCTCACTGTTAAGAGCTTTTCTCTGGCCTGGAAATATCCAACTAGCATGGCAATTCCATGATCTTTCTCACTGAAAGATCCTTATGATGCTGTTGCTTCCTCAGTTGCCATATGATTTCTCTCATTTTGTTTATAGATACATCTAATTGATTTGTCTATACTGGCTGCATCCCTTTTCTCATTCCACCAATTTCTTAGATATATCCAGTCTTAACTGAATCTCAGCTTTGGCTGATACGACCTTGAGCTGCCCTTGAACTGCCTCTTACTCCTCAACTTCTCAGTATATATGTATACACCACTACTATTTCCATTATCTCCACCAACTCCACCACCACCTCCAATCTCCACCACCTCCACTGCCGGCACCACCTCTGCCACACCACCACCACCACCACCATCATTGCTACCACTTCCACGTCCACCTCCGCCATCACTACCCCCTCCTCCACTGCCACTGTCACCACCATTACCATCACCTCCACAAACACTCCCACCATAAATTTAACCAAGTAATCTGAACACTGTGAAAGCACTTGTGAAAGCAGCTTCTATTGTGGAACGAGTGGAAAGAACCCGAGGAAGAGAGTCAGGAGCCCTGATTGGCATCCTGGCAGCCACACACTTGTTTTATGACCTTGGGAAAGTCGTGGAAGCTTTTGTTTTCTCATCTGTGGAATGAGGAGGTTGGCAGAACTGATCCCCTAGACGTACAGTATTACACAGTTCCCTGAATGCCGTAGGCTTTAGAAATTCACTTTTACCTTTAAAAAGGTTAGTCAATTTACTAATTATAACCTGAAAGTCTTTTTGATATTTTAAAAATTCTCTTGCTTTTTCTTTGTTCTTTGAAAATTTAGAGCTGCCTCATTTCATAATACCTGAAGCCTATATTTATAATCAGCATCTATTTCATGGTTCTGAGCCATTTTTCACATAATTGTCTTTTTTTTTCCGCTTTAGAGTTAGTTCTTTTGTGGTTAATGTGTAGCAGAAACAAAATGACTTCTGAAAAAGCCCTTTAGGAATTCTGGGGTTCACATCAGTATCATGAGGGGCCCATGCGGCTCTGCGGCAGAGCTGGGTCTCAGAAGGGACAGGCAGCGCCGTGTGGGAAGATGGAGAAAGGAGCAACTGAGGTCAGCGCAGTGGTGTGCAGCAGATCCACAGTGGTGTAGACGGTGTTTTGAGAGTGGCCTGGAAAAGCCAGAACATGGCAGTCTGGACTCCAGAGTGCAGGGGGCTGAGGTATGTGCACTGAAGCCAGCAGGGTGCAGCGGCCACAGAGCACAGGGAGGCCGAGAGCAGAGGGTGTAGGTGACAGCTCTGTTAATATGTGCGGGAGGGACATGGCCTCACCTTGGACCCCCAAACTTGTAGATCTGGGTACGTTTGCATTTCACATGTAATGCTGGTCATGGCATCCTTTCCTTATCATGCTAAATCATGTGTCAGGCCAGCTGTGAGCACAGGCTTCCACTGACTCTCTTAAATGGTGCTGTGCTTTGTTGTTGTTGAGCACAAATGTAAATCTTACCCGAAGCATACAGGAAGGAATATGTGAATGGTAATTTTCTGGCTCGTTAAATCTACCATTTGGAATTTTATAATGTAAATGTAGAATGGCAGATCCGCCGACCACATCTTCTCTTGAACTTTTTAGGCTGTAATTACTGCATTCCTGGAATGTGAGCTCTTTCAGCGTTGATGCACCCCTGCCTTCCACACACAGCCACCTGTAGGGAGGATAGGCGAGGGGCCCATGGGTGGAATGAGAAGTGCAACCTATGTCCATCGTGGAAGGTGTGTCCATGCATTCTCCGAAATGGCTGAAAACTGAAGTGGGAGAGCATGATGTCACCGCATTGACTGGAGGCAAGAGAGGACGTGGATTGGAAGGGTCCACTTGTGTTGCAGAGAGGCAGTCTCCAAAACCCTCGGAGGGTACAGGTGAGACCACCCTTTGAGGACTGCTGCATGTGGAGGCACAGAGCCTACTAGGGGTTTGGAGACTGCTCTGGGTGCAGCGGTGGGGACACACAGGGTGCACAATGCTTGCTGTCATTGGGTGTTGTAGACCTGAGGCAGTGCTGTGAACAGAACATGGAAGGGGGAGAGTTGATATATGAGCCCACACCTATGGTAATGGACCTTTGGTAGCCAGAATCCTGAACTTATTCTGTGAAAAATGTGAGAGTCACCCCAAATCAGAACATTAGCACCATTTTGGGGGCCCATGGGAGTCAAATCCTCAGATCTCACCCTGAGATCCACAGCCTGGGCCCCACACCCTGGGGTCCACACTATGGGATCCACACCCTGGGGTCCCACCTTGGTAAGCCTGTCTCCCCTTCATGTTTCTCAAGCCCACAAGTGAGTGGTGCTGCCACAGCATTCTCCAAAACCCAAAGAAACTAAGGTATATCCTTCTAGGATATCAATTTCATTTGAGTATCTGATAGGATGAAAGAGTAATTATTTTAACTGGTAAATAACTTTAACCTTAAAAAATCACAACGAATATAGATATATTATGGAGCAGAATGCCACATGCACAAGGGTTCACACTTAGAGCTGTCCACTGAGTCTGGGCCCTGCAGGCCTCTCAAGGACACAGGCTGAGTTCCCCTGTGTGTATTTTTAATGTCTATTGTTATTGTTAAGATATAATTCATATAACTTAGCTTCTCACTCTAAAGTGTACAAGTCAGTGGTTTTCAGTACATTCACAATGTTGTGCAATCTTTATTCTTCCCATTTTTTTGAGACAGAGTCTCACTCTGTTACTCTGAGTAGGGTGCCGTGGTGTCAGCCTAGCTGACAGCAACCTCAAGCTCCTGGGCTCAAGCTATCCTCCTGCCTCAGCCTCCCAAGAACAGGCCCGCACTACCACCCCTGGCTAATTTTTCTATTTTTAGTAGAGACGGGGTCTCGCTCTTGCTCAGGCTGGTCTCAAACTCCTGAGCTCAGGCGATCCTCCCACTTGGCCTCCCTGAGTGCTAGGATTACAGGCATGAGCCTCCGCGACTGGCCTTCTTCCCCTGTTTTTAAGGGATCCTTTCATGGAAAAGTCTGGGAAGGGCTGCCTGCCTATGGCACTCTGCCTCCAGT
Source organism: Lepilemur ruficaudatus (assembly GCA_963574885.1). NCBI lineage: Eukaryota > Metazoa > Chordata > Mammalia > Primates > Lepilemuridae > Lepilemur > Lepilemur ruficaudatus. The sequence continues at coordinate 71,833 of CAUYRT010085922.1, read as the reverse complement.
GTGGAATTTGCAGCATCAGCGACAGGAGATGGGAAAACCTTTTATTGGGGGGTGGGGTTGGGTGCCACAGGGCTGTGTTTTCAGGGCCTATCAAGCCCTGCCACTTTGCCAACTCTCCTTCTTCTATCTGGGAGGCAGACCCTTGCTCTGTGTGAGCGCTTGAGATTCAAGCTGTACTGTGGATTATCACCAGGAGAAACAAGGATGGCGTCTTCCTGCCACAAAAACTACTAAATCACAAAGGACTAAACAGCTTAGAAACTGTGAAGACTCCTGAGAGAATAGAAAGGGCTGGACTTACCTTTAATCAGTTTTCAGTGCAGAGACAGGTGTCCTGTCAATTCCTTTATTCAGAAACATGTTTGTTGTGGCGTTAACAAAGTCAGCGTTCTCTGGAGACCAACAAAAGCCTGATCCAATGTGAGTTTGTGCTTTTCTGTAAAGATTTGTGGTGGGATTCCAGGCTGTTTAGATAATGGCCTTCCACTTGCTGCAGTACCTTGACTATTCCAGGGGGCCGAATCTTTGGTTATGTTTTTTATCACTTTTCATGCAAATTCACGAGCAGGCTCAAACAATGGCGAGTCTTCTTGTCATTCCTGGCCAGTAGCTCAGTTGAATGAAGATTTGGGAGTAGGAAAGCCAGTCTCTGAACTTCCCTCTGCTTTGAGATTTTTTTTTTCTTGCAGATTCTTCTGAGATTTTGAGAAAACCATATACCTTCTCAAAGCCATATAGCAAAATATTGCTAGCTTGGACCCTAAATTTCATAATTCACACCCATTGTAAGTTCTGAGAATTCAATGTATAGCAAAATAGCTACTGCCTCTTTGAGAAATTGTAATTTATGTGGCTCTGAAGAAGAATAGCTGTTTTTCATAGACCACATACTGTGTGCTAGGTGCTTTACACATATTATCTTTAATCTTCACAATAACCTTGCAAGGTAGGAATTAGCCCATGTTGACTGGGCTGCCGAGACTAAGAGAGCTTAGTAACTGGCCCACTTTCATACAGCTTGCTAGGAAATGCTCTGACTCTAAATTTCCCAAGACATTCCCACCCCTTTCCTGTGAACGATACTTCTCATTTGGTCTCATGTCATGGTGAGTGAAAATATCATGGTCTTTCAGTCAGATAGACATGTCAGATCCCAGCTCCACTAATCACTAGATGAATAACTGGGCAAGTCATGTAACCTCCCTGAGCCTCAGTTTCCTCAGCTGTAATTGTGATAATGATGCTTTGGGAAGTTGTTATGGGAATAGAGTGAGCTGGACACCTCAGAATCTCCAGCATGGTGTTGGCATATTGCATAGCATAACAGCTATGAGATACTTTTCCTTTCTTCTTTATTCATTTTTGTACCTGCTCTTGCACCTGGCACAAAGTGGGTATTCAAGAAATATTTGTGGAGGTAAATTCAAAGGGTTCTCCATGGCCTTGTTTCATAGGAATGTCATGACGTTGGACTCTCTCCAAAAGCTGCCTGGAAGAACAAAAGAAGTTTTGAAGTACGTCAAAGCTACCCACGGCTATGATCTTTAGGATGCAGCAGGAAGACAAGAATAGTGCTAAAAATAATGATAGTACTAAAATTTTGAAGTAAAATTTACTAGGTAGAGTGCTGTTGCTCTTCAAGAAACAGCAGTAGCTAGGGATTGTCAAGTACCCTGAAGCACAAAGGACAATAAATGTGACAAGAACAGCTCCTGGGTTTGGTGGATTGTTCAATAATAATTGGATTGGTTAGAGACAGTGCACTTGTGTAAGTGTATCTTTGTTTAAGGGGAGAGAAAAAATAAAATATAAGAGTTTTGAGCATGTAACATGGGGTGTTAGAGGGAGCACATCCTCACTGTACTGAGGGAGCTGTTGGCTGAGGTCCATCTCAGAGGGGAATCAGGAGGGCTCACGTGTGGCATGTGTCCTGCTGGGCCCCGGCCAGCTCCATGACAGATGTTGCTAATTGATCATGACATTCTCTCATGCCTGAGTCCTTCTCAGCACAGTCAGTTGGAATCAGTCTGAGTTGACATTTCAATCATTTGTTGTCCCTGGCTCCAAAAAGGGACACTTTTGTGCCCATTTAGTACCCAAGATTCAAAGACACCATTCCTCCCCAGGAAGCTTCAGTTAGTCTCCTGACCTGACCGGGTGATGGCACCAGGGCTACTAGCACCTTTCAGTATGTCATGGAGATTTTAGGGAAGTAGCCATGAATATGCAAAGTGTTTGCTCTAGAACTCAGATGTGAGTCTGTGTACACTAGATTAGAGGACAATAGAATCCTCTCTACTCATCCCTGAAGAAATTGTTTTCTTTTTCACTTTTAGTCCCATGAGCTGGGACTTCTCAGGACATTTCTTCATTGCTCATGCTCTCCAAGTTCACTGAACCCATTTAATGCAGTGGGTATTTCTGTGAGAGCTGTACCCACCCATGTTCTTTGATGAAGGCCTGGCTTGGGCGGTGTCCATGTTTTGACTGGGATGCATTGGCTTTAAGAATAGTAAATCCTAACTGAAATCGACTTAAACAACAAAGAAATTCATTATCACACATTACAAAAAGTTGAGAGCTGGGGTGTTAGCAGGTGAGAAACATAAATGAGAGCCTGGTTCCACTTCCCTAGGCTTCTTTTGTTCTTCCCTCATCTATGTGTTGTCTTCATCTTCAGGCTGGTAGCAACCTGGGTGCAGTACTTCCAATCATCACATCTCATCATAATAATGCTTAGATGGAAGAAGAAGGGGTGTGTGTTTCCAAGGATGGGGCTGTCTCTTTTGCTTTCCTCTCATTAGGTGTGAAGAAGTCCCCACTTCAGTGAAGAAGTGCTGGAATTCTCCAGCACTGTGGTCCCCAACTCCTGTGCCATGGCCTGGTACTGGTCTGTGGCCTGTTAGGAAATGGGCTGCACATCACCTGAGCTCTGCACCCCCCTCCTCCCACACATGACACCCCACCTCCCCTGCCCCCAGTCTGTGGACAAATTGTCTTCCATGAAACCTGTCCGTGGTGCCAAAAAGGTTTGGGATTGCTGCTGAGCAGACTTTCTTTTATGAGCCACTAGTCAAAACTGGGTCATATGCTGTTACAAAACTCACCATACTCTTACTGTATGATCTAGCCATTGTGCTTTTGGTATTTACCCAAAGGAATTGAAAAAAGTTACATCCACACAAAAACCTGCACATGGATGTTTATAGCAGATTTATTCTTAATTGCCAACATCTAGAAGCAACCAAGATGTCTTTCAGTAAGTGAATGAATAAATAAACCATGGCACATCCAGACAGTCTAGAAAAGGCAAAACTATGGACACAGTATAAAGGTCAGTGATTGCCAGGGGTTGGGGAGAGGAGGAATGAACGGACAGAGCACAGAGGATTTTTAGGGTAGTGAAATACTCAGTACGACACTATAATGGTGGGTACATGTCATCACACATTTGTTCAAATCCATAGAAGGTACAACACCAAGAGTGAACCCTAATGTGAACTATAGATTTTGAGTGATAATGATGTGTCAATATAGGTTCATCAGTTACAACACTATTCTGTGGTGGATGTTCATAGTGGAAGAGGCTATGCATGTGTGGGTGTATGGGAAATCTTCCTACCTTCCTTTTGATTTTGCTGTGAACTTAAAACTGCTCTAAAAATAAAGCCTTAAAAAAACAAAATGAAAAGATGCTGGGTATGTGCTCCATCCCCTAAACAAATCACTGGTAGGGGGAATGGGCCATTGTGACTTAGGCTGGTCAGAATATGCTTCTTGAGCTGGGGATAGGGCCATAGGAGGGAGAGTTGATTTATTTTTTTAGCAGAAAAAAAATGGTGATAGTGCCGGTGGAATGGATATTGACTAGGCAAGCCCACAGTTCCTGCTATACAGGGACTGAATTAATTGGATCAGATGTGGACTTTTCACAGAGGGATGACAAATGTTTTGTTGGTTAGTGGTCAATCAGGTTTTTTTTTTTTTGAGAAGAATTTAAACTAAGGGAAAAACAGATTCTGCTTAGGTAGTAATAGATACTTTAACTAAAGTTCATGTAGAATTGGATCTGGGTGGGGCAAAAATTTTTCATTGATGAGTAAGCAGCTGGGGGGAGAACCAGAATCACTGAGTGGGCTTTTGGTTCCTTGCATATAAAAAGCTTGACCAGGGTATTCATATATGTTTGCATCTCAAAGTGTGCACAGCTTAGGTTTAAGCTGGGCCCTCTGCTCACCTAGTGTGTGTATATTTGCAGTTCTCAAACTTATGCAGTAACTTCAGATGGGCAAAGAATAGTAAAACTAAGATGATGCTTCAAGGCCCACCTGTTCTTGAGTGTCTGGATAAAATCTTCAGTAGCATTTGTCTGGGAGTCCCCACCTAATGGAGTCAACAGGATCTCTAGTTCCTCAGACCTGACCCGTTTTCATTGGAAGAATCCTGAGTGGCTTACAGTCTCCTGAGCATAATGACAGCTGGAACTGCCAGTATCTTCTATGCAGGTCCCATGAAAGCCTTGATCATAGTTGCTGTTGCTACTATTTATCTTGCCCTTACTTTAGGATGATAGTTTAGCTGGGTGTAAAATTCTAGTCTGGCAGTTGTATTCCTTCTGAACCTTAAAGATATGATTACAAAGTCTTTTGCCAATTTTTGGCACTCATGTCAATATCATTGCCATTGATTTGTAATAAAAAATTTTTTTTATTTTAAAATGTTCTTTTTATTACTGACATTTTGCATTTTCACTACAGTGTAGCTAAGTATGGCTTACTCCTGCTCAGGAGACAGGGTGTTTTTTAATACTAGAACATATGTATTGAATTCTAGAGACATTTTGTTTCCTTATTTTGACTATTCTCCTTTCTCAGAATCTGAATTAAATGTATATTGGAGCTCCCCATCCTGTGTGTCACATCTATAAAATCTTTTCAGTCATTTATATCTTTCTGTCTTTGTGTTGGGTCATTTCCTTTACTTGCTCTTTTAAGTCATCAGTGCTGTGTCATACTTCCAATACTTTTTATCAAGGTCTTAACAAGTGTCAGCTACTGACATTGGTTCAGAGTGACAGTGTTAAGGTCAGCATCTCTGTGATTCTCTTGCTCTTCCCAGCTTGGTCCCCAGATGCTTGCTGCAGCTGCAGTCACTATGTTTGCCTCCTAGGCAGGAAGAGGGAGGGGAAAGGGCAGGGGTCCAACTTCCACATGCATCTTATTAGCTGGGATTATATCACGTGATTTCTGTTAGCTGCAAAAGTGGCTAGAAAAGTGACTATTTGAGCTTTTTCAGCCTCTACAGTAGAAGCAGGCAAGAGCAAAGAGGTTGGGAATGGGTATGGGGTGGGACAACACATATCGGGTCTTTCAAAAGTTGTTATTGCAAACATACAAATTGTATGTCCATTATAGAAAATTTAGAAAAACAGAATAGAAGAAAATAAATTCACCCCAGTCTCAGGACTTAAAGACAAGAACTGTTAACAGTTTGATTTGTTTCCTTCCAGTTTCTTTTCTGTTTTTCCCACAATTCAGATCATGTGGTATTTACAATGATGAATCTTACATTTTCATGTAAAAAGAATGATAATTTCTCCATCTGTTGTGAAGATTTCTTAAGCATCAATTTTGTTGTCTGTATATTTCGTGATGTTACTGCACCATAGTTTAACTCCTCCCTGCTGGTAGAATGAAGTTTATAGAACTTTTTCTAGTTCTACAGAATTAAAAACAACCTGGCATTGAACTTCTTTGTTCCCACAACCCTTTTTTTGGAGGGAAGGTGACTTCCTTTGGACGAGTTCCTAAGAAAGGGACTACTGGGTCACAGAGAATGAACAGGTGGAGTCTTGGTGTATGTTATCAAAGAGGTTGTGTGGTCATTTGATGCCAACTCTCCAGTGAACCCCTCGTTGGGTTCTCTCTGCTCCATCAGCAGTGACCCTCTAAAGACAGATGGGGACTGGTCTGTCTGCACAAAAGCTACTGATGGGATGGTTCTGCCAGCTCTCATAAAAAGACACAGTCACATCTATTCACCATTGACTTTCAAACTTTCTCCACCTACACTCTAACCCCAGCCCCAACATGTGTTTTTGCAGCTGGACATTTTTGTTTCTCTCTCTTAATTATGACTTAACTCCTAAGACTTGGGCAAACACTTCCAGTATTATAAGGGGCTGCTGGCTGGTGGGGCAGCCTGTTCCTCATTGTGGTATTTTTTTCACCCTTCAGCTGGAGGACTCCATCCTCCTTACCAGAGGCATTGCCATGGCAACTTCTCTCCTTTGGGCAATAAGTATGGGCGGCAAAGTCCTACATGCTTAATATGTTTGACATTTTACCTTTCAAAAAAATTCTTTGGGGAAATTCAAGTTGGCATGTTGAACAAAATAAATAAGCTTTTTATTGTCAACAAGGCCTAAGGGCGGCAGCTTTTGATAACAGGGGAAGCCCGGACTGGTCAAAAACCCAAAACCTGAAACCAGAACGAGTAGGTCCACTTGAGACAAGAAAGGAATGGAAACCTCTCAGTGCTGATGGAGACTGACTCAGATGCCAGACGCAGCTGGGGAAGCTCTAGCCTAAGGTGATCTCTGGGATGAAATGAGCCCCACCCGGCCCAAACCCAACCTCAGTAACGTTTGGGTAGCTTTTGGCTGCCACCACTCGAGGGAACAGGTATTTCCCCTATAGACAGTGCACTTAGGGGGTCTTGGGGCTTTCTCTGCCCTTCTGGGTGGCATCATACCACAGTCCTCTTTAGCCTGCAAGTCCTTAAGAGTGCACGGTTATCACAGAGTACCCTAAGAGCTTCACAGAGGCTGAATTTGTTAGCTCAGGGGGACCAAGGAGCCCGATGTCTGCCCCATCCCCACCGTCTGTCTGTGCACTCTTTACAACAGACACACTCTTATTCAGCAGTTTTTAAAATTTAAGAATTAAAAACTGAAATTTCATAGTAAATTGTTTTCAGTATTATGTTTCTTGGTTTCATTGGCAAATATTTTTTTTCTTTAGGGCGGGCATGATGGCTCACACCTGTAATCCTAGCACTCTGGGAGGCCGAGGAGGGAGGATTGCTTGAGCTCAGGAGTTGGATACCAGCCTGAGCAAGAGAAAGACTCAGTCTCTACTAAAAATAGAAAAGTTAGCCAAGGGTGGTGGTGAGTGCCTGTAGTCCCAGCTACTCGGGAGGCTGAGGCAGGAGGATCACTTGAGCCCAGGAGTTTGAGGTTGCTGTGAGCTATGGTGACACCACTGTACTCTAGCTAGGGTGACAGAGTGAGACTCTGTCTCAAACATATATATATCTATATCTATCTATCTATCTATATATATTTCTTTAAAGTAGATTTACATGAATTCCTTTCTACATTTCTTTTTTTTTTCTTACTTCTCTGCCTTCCTCCCTCCTTCCTTTTCTCTTTGCATTTTTTTTTATGTAGGTATGAATTTACTTTGCCCATTTAATGGGATTCCCTCTGGCATAGTGGAAAGAGAGTTAGGTGTGAAGCCAGATAAATGCTGGTTAGAATCCACGCTTTCCTGTTTATTAGCTATGTAGCCTTGGCATAGCTGTCCTGGCTTGCTCAGGGCCAAGAGGTTTTCTGGAACACAAAACTTTCAGTGCTAAACGTAGGACAGTCCTGGATGAACTGGGGTGGTTGGTCTCCTTGGACAAGATACTTAACCTCTTTGATACTTGGTTTTTTCAGCTGTGAAACGGGGATAATAAAACCTGCCCCAGGGAAGCCATCTTGAGGTTTGGAGATTGTATACAAAAAGGTCCTGAAACTATGTCTGGGACCTTGTAGATTCTCAATAGATGACAATGATATTAATAGTAACATTAACATTAATAATTATCTGTATTTTTTAAAGGCTCAGAGTGATTTTTTTATCATCATCCATTTCTGCCATCAATGCTTTTCTCTTAATTTCTAATGTCTGTTCAAGGAGGGGAGGTTTATTTTGTTTTCTTCATTTTTATGTCAGCCTGGCTGCTATGGCTTGAATGTTTGTCCCCGCCAAAACTTTTATTGAAAATTAATCCCCAATGTGGCAGTAATGAAAGGCAGGGCCTTTAAGAGGTGATTGAGTCATGAGGGCTCCACCATCATGAATGGCTTAATCCATTCATGGATTAATGGATCAGTGGGTTAATGGATTAATAGGTTATCACAGGAGTGGGATTGGTGGCTTTATAAGAAGAGGAAGAGAGACCTGAGCCAGCACACTCTGTTTGCTCACCATGTGATGCCCTGCACTGCCTTGGGACTCTGCAGAGTCCCCACCAGCAGGAAGGCCCTCACCAGATGAGCCCCTTGACCTTGGACTTCCCAGCCTCCAGAACTGTAAAGAATAAATTTTGTCTGTTTATGAATTAAGCAGTCTCATGTATTCTGCTATAAGCAACAGAAAACAGACTAAACACTGTGTTTCTGAAGCTTTGCTATGTCCAATTTTTAAAAAAGCTGATGAATTCTTTCTGATGCCTAACATCTCCAACTTGAGTTTAATGGTAACACACCAATAAAGATTGAGATGATCTTTTAGAAACCTTGAGAAACTCACAGATGCCCCCAAAGTCTTCTTCTTTATATATAAGCTATTCTGTGCATAGCGCACACTGAGCCCCTTCTTTAGCAGATGCAGGTCTCCTGAGTTGCAGGTGATGAATATCTAGGGACTGAAGCTCTGCTCTGGATCTTTCCCCACACATGTGGGTCTGTGTGGCCCAGATCACCTGCCAACATTAGGCTACTCATCCTGAAGCAGATCCATCCTTGCTTTTTCTGATTGGCCCTTCTGGCCAGGGAAGGGAGTTGGGAACTGGGAAGGCCAGTGCAAGTGAAGGTCTGTGTGGCCTTGTGGAGCAAGCAAGAGGCTAATCGGGATATAGTTAGCCCTGGCTCCCCTGAACACGTCCTTTCTTCTTTCTGGTTTTTGTCCACAACAGGGGTGTGGGGCTCTGCTTTCCCATCTTTAGAAGTGAGTAGAGGTGATCAAATGGAGAAATGATTGCCAAAGGGTCTCTAAAGAGGAAGAAAATCTACAACAACACAGTGTGAGGTCAGTTTCTGGGCTTATGACCATTTTATTTTAATGGTTCAGCATAAACAGAGAGCTCTACTCAGCCACGACTTAATGGCTTCCTCCTTCCAAGCTGCCAGAGATGGGCAGGTCTCCAGGTAACAGGTCATACCTGCCCTTGTGGACTTCATGTCTGGTTGTTATTTTCTATTTCATGATTTTACCCTCAGTTTTTAGTTTTATTTTTTCCCTAAGTATAAAATAAAGATATTCTCATTGAAGAAAAATTGGAAAGTACTGTAAAGTACAAATAAAGAGGAGAGCCTGTGTTATATCTCCAACCAGAAACAACCACTTTGAAAAAATTTTGCAATATATTCCTTCCCAGGACATTTTTCAATGCACTGTTTAATGGAGTTAATATTAGACAAAAATCTTAATAATTTTAAGGGTTGTATAATAGTTTACCTATATGTAAAAACCATTATAAGTCTTCCTCTGGTTGGATGTTTAGGTTGCTTCAGTTATGTTATTTTAAATGATTGATAAATAACTTTGGGCATAAGTATTTATGATTATTTCCTTAGAAATTTGAAGGGGAATTGTTTGATTAAAGGACAAATACTTTTAGCCCTCTTTCATATTAGATATAACATTATCTTATATTTCCCTAAAAGTTTAAGTTAAAAATTGGACAAAATATAATGTTTTTTTATGGAAAAAACTTGTATGTTCCTTGGTCTACAAGTGGAACCCAATCTTCCCACCCCCATAAGTTTCTTTAAGGAAGACGTCTACGATTTTGTTTAGCAAACCTCTGTAGCAGGAATGCCTAAGAGATTTCATCTTAGTTGGTCATTAGGGTATCAGCTGCCTTTAGTATTGAGTGTTGTGGGAGGTGTACACTAAAACCCATCACTGACAAACACTGTTTTTGGTTATCTCAATTAAATACCCTTGCTCCAGAATGGAATTTAGATGCATTTTAAAATTTTAGTGACATTTTCTCTTCACACATAGTATCTTACAATTAATACTAAACCACAAGGGAACATTGTACTTATTTTCAAGTCTTAGCGCTTCACATGCTCATTCCACATTTATCTGGGCTTTTTGGAAGAAAATACTCCCTTTCCTTTCTACCTGTAGATTGGGAGGTACGAAAAATCAGCCTGGCTTTAGCACGCAGGAATGAACAGTTCAAAAGCAGTCTGAGGCATATGCAAATGCTTAAGAATAGAAAAACTGGAAGAAATTATGGTCCCTGGTGAGGATCCAAAAACCTAACTGGGTATGTGAGTGTGTGTGTGTGTGCCTGTGTGTGAGTTTGTGTGCATTTGTGTGGATGTGATCCTTGTCGAGTGTCTGGAAGCTTTGGGCTACTCAGAAATTAATGGGGTGAGAGCAAGGTTTTTGGAAGATTAGAGATAAAGTATGTAAAGCACGAAACACAGTACTGATTATCATGAGGGATCAATAAAAAAATGAAATAATGAAAACACATTAGTGAATCATTGTAATTGATCTTGTGAGGTCACATAATTTGTTGGCGATGGAGTCAGGAGCAGAAATTCAGGTTCTGAATTCAAGTTTCCTGCTCTCTTCAGTGGAATGTATCAACTCTGAGATATGAAGCATTTTGGCAAAAAATGACCATTTGACCACTACGGTGGTCAATCCTGTATATATAATGTCTTGTGGAGGCAGGAGGGGGCTAGATACCACCAATGAAAAAGGTAAAAGAATTGGGCATCCCACAGAAAGATTGATTAAACCCATATTTTTGGACCTTAAGGTAGATAACAGTGAAACACTCAGTAGTCAGCTGCTGGAGACTCCAGGGATTTTTGTGGGTAACAGTGGTGAGTCATATTCTGAGCATGTACTCATGGCTTGATGCATCTATTTCTGTCTTTCCACAGGGAATCTTCAAAATGCCCCTAAATTTGAGGAAATCTAAATTTGAATAGCTCAAAATTATATAAGGTTTCTGTTAATCACTTTTGTAAACTTACTTGTTTAAAATTGAATGCAAAGTGGTTTTGGGGGGATATCTTTTAGGTTTTAATTATCAGGTTTTTTTTGAGAACCAGAGTAATCTCTCAGATTCTCCCTTTCTGTGCTATGTACTGTTTGGCAAGTGGTCAGAGAGGCTTGGAAGTTACATGCCACCGAAGCTTTTCTTAGAGTTCAAGTTCAACCAAAGAAGAAAAGATGAGGCAATGCAATGAATTTGCCTGATTTTTAAGGACTCTAGGTCATTAGAATACAGTCTTAGTGGCACATGACAAATCTCCATGTTTTGACTGGGAGACTCAGGCTTCACCAAGACAGATACCACTGCTCTGGCTGTAGGGAGAAGTTAGGGATGGGTACATGATACATATAGTCTAGTGAGTTTTATCAGGATATTTTTCTCTACAGATATCAGGAAGGAGATGCCTCCTTTTGGCTAGGTTCCCTAACTGAAACATGGCTGTATGTCTGGAAACATGAGCAGCCATCACTGCTACCCTGTGAAACAATCTTTTTTGTGGGGGGGCTCAGATAGAAGAAGCAAATGTGGAACAATCTAATCTTTTCAAGAAACAAACCAACAGAGAGGAAAGCAGAACTGAGACATGACAGAGAAAAAGGTAGAGCCTTAAACATATCCCTTGATCCAGCTGTGCCTGAAGCCACCCCTGGCCTTAGATCCCCAGTTACACAAGCCAGATGTGCAAGTTGGGTGTCTGACACTTAACTAGATCCTTTACTTGTGTTATTCCATTATCCTTATTGTCCCTATTTTATAGATAAGAAAATAAGAAAGATTAAGAGCTTTGTTCGAGTTAACATAGCTGGGAAGTGGTATGACCTGGATAGGAAGTTGGGCTGTTCTGACTCTACAGCTTATGCTGTTTCTATAGCCTGATACAGCCTCAGTTAGTGTGGCTTATTGAGCTGATCAACCCAACCCTTGGCAGCATCAAGAGGGCAGACATTGGCTCTTATTTTACTGGCCCATGCATAGGCCAATGACATTAAAGACTTCAGGCTGGTGCGCTCAGGGTCAGACAGGCTAAACGTCGTCTGAGACCCCATGCTGCATGCCTGGTTGCTCTGGAAACGCCCTTTAAGAAGGCTTCCCAACTTGTAGAAACCAATAACTGGACCGAACCCACACCTCGTTGGCCACCAGGTAGGCAGGCTGCTGCTGAGCAGACACAGATTCTGAAAGCAGAAAGATGCCCAGGAAGATGCGTTCAGCTTCCCACCTCTATTTCCCACCTCCATTTCCTTAAATTTAGGAAAAAAGAGCAGAAGCTATTCCAATGTAAGATAACAGTGTTTTTAATATTTACGTAACAAAACATGCAGGTCAATACTCAATGCATATATAATAAGACAGAACAACAACAACAAAATTACAAAGCATAATTTAACTATATGGAGGCTTTCAAATAATTGGGTGTTGGATAGAGAACGTGCTAATTAAAAACCCAGCTGAGCCACACCTCACTGCCTCAGACCTGACGGGGACTTCCTGGTGGTAGGAGGGAGAGCTCATGTGGACAAGCCTTCAACTCAAATGGGTGACCTTCAGCTCAAATGCCAAGGACTCTTAACAATCTCCATGCCCTAGATTGCTCATCACCCCACTTCCTTTATTTTTTCCTTGAATTGATTTGTCTGTTCACCCTTTACCCCGTCTCAGGCAGTGAGTTCCACAAGTGCCCTCTCCAATTTGGCCTTAAACCATTGCTGTTTCAGTGAGAAGCATCTCTGAGTTTACTGCTCTGGCTCTTGGTGAACACAACTCTTTACTGTTTAATGAGTGATCTTTCTCTACACATAGTCGGTTCAGCCTGAAGACTCCTAAGAGTATTCACCAATCCCTTTGAAGGCTGCTTTCATATGCACTGCTGATGTAAGGACTTTTTCCCCAAATAATAACTCAATGGCCAAATATTCCCAGCACCAGTGCTGCTCCCTGATTTGGTGGTTTTTAGAGACTGCCCTTGCCTGGGTTTCCCAGGGGGCCTACTCTGGTTTTGGCGCTGGAATGGGATTCTGGTGTCTTGGAAGGAGGAGTTGAGGCTTTCTGCTCAAATGGGCAGTGATGTAAGGACAGGGAAGATGTGTGGCTGCAAACAGCTTTCGGTTCTGCCTGAACATCCAATGGTCCAACCACTCTAGGTGAATTTTGTGAAAGGAACAGCCCTCAGGGTAAGAAAACTGTTAATGTGCCAAATAAGTGTGATTATCAACTGGCTTGCAACCATACAAGGGTGGACATGGGTCATTTGGAAACATAACATTAAATTTAGGCTCACTTTTTTTTTTAACTGGTTTTAACCTACTTCCTAGGACTTGTTGTGTTCCATTATTTATTTTTTATGTGAGTGACACTTGCTGTCATGTGTAATAAGAGTCATGAAGACATCAAAAGGAAATTAGGATCAGTGAGCTTTCATGAAATTTGAACTTAAGTGTGACTTTACAAAGTACAATATAGACAATAACAAAGCGATTATTTTTTCATTTCCTTCTATCTATGTGCAGGGGTGAGGCTAATTCACAGAGAAAATGTATCATTTTATTAATACGTTATTTATTCTAACTATGATTAGGACTTAGATTACAAACATAAAAATACTTTTCTCATTTCTCTAGGGACCATTTCTGACCTGTGACAGAAAGAGAACTCCAGTGGAGAGCTCAGAAAACCCTGGGATGGTCTTGCTGGAATTAGCAGATGCCAACAGGCTTGGTTGCCTCAAACCGAAAATCGCTTTGGTTTGGTAACTTTTAAGATCACAGTGTAAGAAAAGTCAGATAATGAGCTGGAGAAATTATATATATCTTTCCCCTATCACTTGTTCTTCAATTAGTGCTTATTAATAGCCAAGTTGGGGGTGGGGGAGGCAAAAATCAAACAGCAGAAAATAATGTCTTTTGGTATATTCTCCTTTTTCCCTTTCAAAAATTTTCTTGAGGACAAGCTGGGAAATAGATCATCAATGGGTGTATCGACTGGAAGGAGGAGGGGGAGTCTGTCTAAATCATCAAAATGTCAGATAGGAATTCAACCACATTCTATCATCAGATTAGAAAGGTTATATTTAGAAAAAGAAATACAAGATTGAAAATGTGAGCTATTGCCTCTAATTTACATATGATAACTCAGCTGTTTTGTGATGGAATATTTAGAGAGAGACATGTGGCCAAGACCATCTGGCCTCACCAAAGATGAAAGTAAGCCTTTTCTAACTTCCAACTGTGAGTCGAAAGTAGTGAGGAATCAAGGTAGAATCTCCTTGTTTTAGGGTGAGCTCTCTTTGCAGGGTTTCTTCTGCTCATGTCGAGGGGTCTTGGAGCATTACACATAATCATACTTGGAGGGATGAGATTGTACATCTTCCTCTGTGCGGGCACCCCCATCGTATATCTTCTTGTTTTTGGTGTTGGACCCAAAGCCAGTGCTGGCCTTGAAGCCTCCAGGCTTGTAGGCAACATTGTGGCCTGAGGCATGATAAGACACGGCTTTGTAGCTGTAAGAAAAAGAAACATTCCATGACAGCAAACGTTTTTGGTAGGAGAACCAACCTTTCATTGACTCTGGACTGTCTCAGTTTCAGCACCGAAAGTACAGAGTCCCTGGAAGCCCATCAGTCCTGGGCAAACCAGGACAGTTCCTCACCCTAGTTTTTGGGGCACTGGTTTTCTGCCTCCGCAGTGGAGTAGAATTTTCTACATTCAGTTAGAGCTTTGCCAAGCTGGTAGTTAGTGACTAGTGAGTTCTCTCTATTAATCAATAAAAATAATGCTGAACCAGAAACAATGCCCAGGGGAACACTGTTAAGCCAAACAACATGGAATTTGTGAGCTGGAAGATACCTGTGTGCAGTCCCTCTCCTCCAACCTGCTTATTTTATGGAGGCTCAGAGAGGGCAAGTGACCTGCTGGAGGTCACAGGCTAGTTAGCAGTAGAGCCACACTGGAATCCAGCTCTCCCAACTCCAGCTCCATTTATGGAGCTACAGCAGGGTTTCTCAACAGCAGTACTGTTGGCATTTTGGAACAGATGCTTCTTTGTTGTGGGACTGTCCTGTGCATTGTAGGATGTTTAGCAGTATCCCTGGCCTCTACCCACTAGATGCCAGTATCACTTTCCTCCATCCTCCCAAAGATGTAGCAGTTAAAAGTGTCTTCAGATGTTGCCAAATATCCCATGAGTTGGGGGAAAATTGCTCCCAGCTTAGAATCACTGAGTTACAGAACACCAGAGCTATTAATAGAAGGAAACTAGAGGGATGGTGGGTTTTTCCTTCAAATAGGATCACACCTAAATCTGCCCAGGCTGAATCTTCTCAGTTCTATAGGTTCCCCATAAAAAAGAAGGTTCAATGATCTTTCAGTCAATAAAGTTCTTCCATATACCTAGACGAATCATTCTGGCTGCAAATTATACATTAAAATGGACTCTGAACAACTGAAACACCTGATTGCGTGGAATGGGGAGACTCACTTGGTTTCATCGGGTGCCAGTCCCCGGCAGGCGATGCACATCATCACACCCCCAATTAGCGTGAGGCCTCCAGCAACCCAGCCCACGAACAGAGCTGCGCCAAAGGTGTACCTGTGTGGGGAGATGGGGCTGTGAATGTGACTGACTCAACGCTCCAGGCTGCGTCCTCTGCCCCGGCCATGCCTGTTGTCTCTGACTCCATTTTTGGATTCTGCATCTATGCTCACCTGAACACACACTCCTTTGGGTCACAGCCAACTGATCAGGTACCCTAGAGTCTAGGTCTAGAACTAAAGCTAGTCAGCAAAATAGCATCACTTGGACCTTAACATCACGCAGGCATAAGTACCTTCCCTTGGAGGTTTCCCTTTGGGTTTCAAGGAGCATAGAGACTATCTGAAGAACACTATGAATCACTGATGTGTTTAAAATCTACTACACAAACTAAGACCTTTACACCAGTTGTAGGAAGACAGCAATATATGCACACATCTCTGCAACCTAAGAAAATACGATACTTTAGATGTGCTTAAAGAGCACTCACATTTTAGCAGGATTAAAATAAATAGTATAAACCTCATTACCAAGTGTAATAAATAGGGCAAAACTAGTTGAATGAACTCAGCCCTTGAAAAAGTTTTGGGAGAAAATTTAACTATGGGCTATTTTTATTTCCTTTGGACTGGGAACAAGACAGACATTTGGTTTGAGGGCTGCTATCTTGGAATGAACCCTACTCCCTCGTCCTGCCTAGTGTGGCTGGGAGCTGAGCAGCAGGCATTTTCCTGGGGCCTCTCTTGGGGACCCCTGGGTGACTTTCCTGGGGGCAGCCCTGGTCCCTCTGCCCTGACGACAGAGCCCTTGTCCTTGAAACCCCTATATAAGGTTGAGTGACTACATAATGTTAACGATGATAACAAACATCATGGCCAGTATTGAGCCCTCACTGATGTAGTGAGAAGGATTCTTTATCACCGTCTCATTTAGTCATTTATCACCCACTGGCCACTGTGATAGGATTTATCACTCCCATTTCACAGATGAGAAGATCAATGCTCAGAAAAGTTAAGTAACTTCTCTGAAGACTCAGGAGGACATGGCACTGTCAGGATTCAAATTCAGGTGACTCTGCCTTCAAAGCCCTCCTTGTGAGTTGTTAATCTATACTGTGCATGGGGAACACGAGCCCCTTCCTCAGCTTAGACACTCTGGGTCAAGGTTAGCAAACCTAAATTCTTACCTCATGGGCATGATGATAAATGGCCTCAGAGTTGGGCCATCTGAGAGTAGCGGGGACTGTGGGAGACTGGAGAGGGACTCCCGGCTGAGGCGACAGCTGCAGAGAGGCCTGCCATATGAGAATGAGGGCCCCATGCTGCCAGATCTTCTGATTTTTTTTTTATACAAAGCTGGGAAAACAGTGTGTGTATGCGTGTGTGTGTGTATGTGTGTGTGCGCTGTGAAATCTCCTTGTGGGAGGCACCCGTGCTGCTCTGTCTCCTAACCATTTCTGCGTGGTTCTCCCCCAGCTTGTGCGTTCTTTTGCCTTTCCCTGCTGGCCCCATGACTGTCCCTGGGATTCTGGTTTGGTTCAGTTACTAGAGCCGCTTTGCCCACAGAGACTGACTGGCATGGGGGTATGAAAGCCCAATTCTTTAGTTTGGAATCGAGATAACTCTGAAGCATAATTCGCCCTGCACAGCTCCCCTCAGGTCAGGTGGAGTCAGGGCTTCACCTGGAATCACACCCTCACCTGGCTCGCCTCCCTGTCCCGCCCTGCTCCCCTTGCTCCCTGACCAGCCTTCTCCTCCTGCACAGACACTCACACAGGGCTCCTCTTCTTACCATCTGTTTCTGAAGAACGCAATTTGTAACACTTCTGATTTTAAAAAGTTGGTAATCAGTTCAGATTGTAAAATAAAATGTTTAGGCTCATGCAAAACACCTGGCAGGCTGTGTACTGAGCAAGTGCAGGCAGTTTATAGCTCCAGTCCAGGCGTAGGCTCTGCCAGTGTTACATGGGACATGGCAGTGACAGAGTGGGGGGACAAGATCCTTCTTGGCAGCTGGGCTGTCTTGTATGAATTCTGGGTAGAGAAAATGAGAGGGCAGAAACAAGGGAAAAACAGCTGCCCATAGCTGTCCACCCATGCAGGGAGAAGTTCAGGAGGCTTTTCAGAATCCGACAGTCTTAATCCCAGGACTGAAGCTGCGTCCCCAAGGAACGGGGGAGGTGTTAAGGGGATGGTATGGGAGAGTGCTGGGTGCAAGGAGGGTGGTAGGTGGTTCCTCGAGCAGCGACAGATACTTTGGGCAGGGTGGGCTCTTCCAAGTAGAGTGACCAACCATTCTGGTTTGCCTGTGATGGAGGAGCTCCCTAGGATGTGGGATGACTAGTGCTAAAACTGGGAAAGTCCCAGGAAAACTGGAATGAGTTGGTCAGCCTACTTCCAATTTGCACTGTAACCGAGAGACCATGGAAGGAACATGGAAGAGGATGGAGGGAGCTTATGGGGGTTATTTTCCCCCCATTCTTGAAACAAAGCAGAAACGTGGATGGGAATTAAGGAGCCAGAGAGTAATGGATCTGCTACATCCTCATACCCTGTAAGTACCCCATGTTGGTATGGATGGAAAAATGCCAAGTGCTCTGCTCCAGAGATGATGGGTCACTTAGATGTGATATTTACATTGCTCTCCCAGAACAAGGGCCTTCAGGAGTTTGCTGCTTCTTTTTGCTATGAGATATATCCCTTTTTAAGTGGCTAAATGAATACAGGTGTTGGTATTGCTGTTCCATCTTTTAAAAGTTCTACCCTCATCCAGACACCAAATAATAGTAGGGTTTCAGCTCCCTCTGCTAGACTGTACCCTCTGTGAGAGTGAGGACTTTGTATCTCTACCACTCTGAACACTTCGTGGCCCACAGCAGGTGCTCAATACATTTGTAGAATGAATGAATTAATGAATGAGAGAAAGCAGCAGCTGTACAAGGAAGAAACATCACCCTTCTCACCTTGCTCATTTCTATTCAAACTTTTACCTGTTCCCTAACTAGGTTCCCATTATGGACTGTAGATGTAAGTTGATGTTCATTTACATGCCCGGGTTAATAGTTCCTGTTTCATTGCCACCACAGTGGGGTTTGTGTAAGAGTGTTAGATAAATACTGTGAACTGTCACTGTATTTCAATGCAAATGTCAGATCAGCCTCAAGTCATATCACCACATATATTTCACTGAAATGAAATTTATGAATTTACAGGTGATTGTTGATTTATGATATGGCATGGTTGCCTCTGACAAATTTTTGCTATTTCAGCCACTGACAGTCACATTAGACACATGTGTTTAATCAGATTCTGACAACAATATTCACCATGGAATGCTGAGACCCAGATTAGGAGGTTACCTGGTCTGAACAGTCTGCACCATCCCACCCATGCTGGTGTACATGCTAGCTGTGGACATCCAGAAGTTAGTAACCAGCATGTTGGCAAACACAGACACTCCAGCAATTGCACAAAGACCTGTGGGCAGAGAACAAGAAAGCTACAGAGTCAGAACGGTCAATCCAGGCACTGATTATTGAATTCCCACTATGTGCTAGTCATTGTGATAGGCACTTAGAATCTCTTATCTCACTAATTGTAGAAGGATTTGTGTGTGTGCAGAAAAAGATTTTCCATGCATCTTGGGACCAAGGGTCAGTAGACCATATGTTTTGGGTCTGGTTCTTTGGTGATGTCAAAAGCTCCTCCCATAAAATCACTTTCTAGAGTCTCACATAGAAAATGCCTTTTAGGGATCGAGTTACATGACTATCTTAGGGTTGAGAACCTCTTATATTGGGATTGGGGTGGCAGCTAGGAGGGATCTTAGCACTCATGATGATTCTGTAGAGCATAATTGGGCCTCCAAACTCAGATCTTGAATCCTGGTGTGAGCCAAGTTCAACAGTAAGAGGGAGCCATGTTTCCTCTACCAGAATGACTTAGCTTGACATTCCCAGAAGTGGGAACCTTGGGCTCTGCTTACCTGAGACGATGAACATGATCCCAGAGGTCAGTGTCATCTTGGCTTTGGCGGAGTCCTCCATGCTGCCAATGCGGATGCATTTCAAGGCAAAGATGGACACCAGCAGGCTGATGACACCCACAACAATGCCCACAATCATCAGGGCCCGCACTGCTTGCAGCATGGCTATGGGACAAGGGGCAGGACACAAGCAGACAAATAAGACCCCTCAACACAATTGATTAAACTCTGGCTAAAGACAACAAAGCTGCCACCATTAAGCAGCATCAAAACTCTGAGAAATACCAAGTCCATAAACTGTGAACCTTGTAATTGTTTGACTGATGAAGGACATGCATGCAGATGTCTACAGAATGAGAAAATTATGAATGGTTGGAGCTGAGAGCACGCTTGGAATTTATCTGTTTCAGTTTCCTCATTTTAAAGCTTTTACAATCTGGGATCCAGCAAGGGAGAATGGTTTGTCTAAGGTAACAGCACAAATTATTGATAGGGCTTATACTAAAACCATGTAGTTGTGACTTCTAATCCAAGTCACTTTTAATCCATCTAATCCACATGAGCTCAAAGCTTCACATAGTTGTGTTTGCTTTTGGAAAAGCTAGTATTCATTTACAGCACATGTTGAAGCCAAGGTCACTAAGTAATGTGTCAAGGGTCAATGTGTCCCATTTTTCTCCCTTTCCACAAGGAACTACCAGGGCCATGGTGAGCTGTAGGTTTCGGGTGTATACGTAAAGATCACTACATCAATATCTGGTTTTGCAATACAACCACAGTTTATCAGCAGTCTCCTTTCTAGGAATCAATGGCAGCTACAGATCCTGCTGGGACTTTCCTGCAGTGACCTTGCCTCCGGATATATCCAGAGTTGTCTCTAGTACATCCTTAAAGTGCACTGACTCATCACCACAATCGTTTACTGAGCCGTGACTAGGCATGGGGTGACAATTGTTAAAAAGGTCAGATATGGTCTCTCTTCTCACAGAGCTTATGTCAAAGTGGGGAAAGATAGTCATTTAGCATGTCCATTACAAGTATAATGAATTTTATGGGGAAGACAAATTAGTCCTTGGTATCTTCCAGAGGGTAAGACCCATGGTGTGGGTTGGTCTCGTAGAGCTGAGCTGCAGAGCTGTGTGGTGGTATGTACTGGGCACCAATTGCTTCATCCCTCCACTATGTTTCCCTTTCCTCTCCTAAGCACATGATTGCTGAAGGAGTTGCCCTGTCTTCCATCAGTGCTTTTCAAACTATTTAAAATTTCCAATTTGACACAAACTGATGCTCTGGGAAAACACAAAATCACATGCTTGAGTGTCATAGAGATGTAGAATTGTTATAAAAATTTAGACATGTTTATTCTCAATTTTGGTATCAGAACTGTTCAGATGGGTAACAAATAATTTGTGGGCCAGCTTGGTACACAGGGCATACTGTGAGTAGCACTATTGACCCTGATCTTTCAGGTCATGACCTAATACCTGGTACCTTGACCACAGCTTCATGGGCATCTGACTCAAACTAGGCAGATGAAGTCCTTATGCAGAATATTTGTCCTTTGGTCACAGAGAACATCAGATCAGTCTCCATCCAGCAGTTGAAAGTATAAGATACGGTCCTGGGAATCCATGGTTTCTATTAGGTGGAAAGCTGGTAAGATGTAGCAGACCAAACCCAGCAGGGTGGTAGAGAGAGTCCTGACGGTGTTTGAGGCCCTGACTCCAGCTATTCCTGAGGTCCAGACACATTCTTTCCTTGAGTTCCAGGAGCTACCCCAGCCCCATTATCTAAAAAAAAAATTCCGCTTATCTGGTTAAGCTAATTCAGGTCGGGGTTCTGTTACTTGAAATCAAGTGGTAACTTATGCAAGACAGTTTCACCAGTGTCTGGAAATGCCAACCTATAAAACTTTATTGTTGATGGTGAGTTTCCGCCCCTCAGAGGGTCAAAGGCATGGTCAGAGTGTTGCTGAAGCCCCTTGCAGGTGTGATCTCTGCATGCCAATCTTTGATCTCATGAGTGGTGTCAGAGAAGGAATAAAGGGCATCATTTTTATTTTGTTTGAAACATCTGATTTTTTCTACTTATATGAGCAATAAATGCTTGTTATAAAATTTTCAGAACCTATAGAAAACTATAGGAAATAAAAATAGGAAAAATAGAAAAAAAAAAAAAAACAAAACCCCAGTAACCTGTTATCCCAACTCTTGGCGATAACCACATTAAGCATCTTGGTGGGTAACTTTCCAGTAAGGCATTTTTTTAAAGAGGAGAAACAAAACCCTAATGAGGGTCACACTGTAACCCAGACCCAAGGGAGCAAATCAGGAGCCAAGTAGAAATGCAGATTTAATGCATTTAAATAATTCATTAATTTTTTAAATAAGTTTCAATAATAAGAAGGTTGTGGGACACACTCAAAGGAAGTGCCATTCCTACCCTTAGTGAGACCAGTTAATAATGACCAGAAAAAATTCAAATTTGGGGAAAAGAAAGAGGAGAAATCCTTCTACTTTTTTTTTTTTCCTTTAAAGAGATACTGAGGGATCTGCCTACATTGCTGTGGGCAAAAGACTCAGAGGAAGCTATAAACAAAACAGAAAGCTCTGTCCTGCTCTAGCTGACATAGCTAGTTGCAACTTTTCACTGATATCTATTAAGGGATTTTCAGACATTAAAAAGTTTAATCCATGTAAAAAACCCTGCACTGTAGTTAATATTGTTTATCTCCATTTTATAGTTGAGGAAATGGAGACTCGGAGATGAATTAACTTTCCTAAGGACTCACACTAAGGGAAAGGCAGAGCTGGGGGTGCAATCTACAACTGTCTCAAAATCCTTACTTTCCCATCACAGCACAGTGCTTTGAGGCACCTTATTCTGGAAAAACAGTTGGAGTCCTGGCTGCTGTCAGGATATGGGGATCCATAAGTGCCTAACAGACTATGTCCTCCAAATTCAGAGACTTGGCGATAAAATGTCATCCTCTGCAATGGATGCTAAGAATGTGTAAAGGAACATTCTCCCAAAATCATCTCAGGAAATAACCTGTCCCAGAAGATTATTTATAAATGTGACTCTAAAGATGAGGGCATTCCCATCTCCTCCAGGAGTCCTGGGAGGGAGCACTCTCCAATCTCCTTGGGAAGATTTCCATCTCGGATAATAGCTAACATCAGTGGAGCTGCCAGCTTATTCACTCTAAAGTGTACATTATAAAGCAATTTGTCATTTTGGAAGAATTGGCAATCAATGAGAGATCTTGAAAAAGGAGAGTAAGATCATGCAGAACTTGCTAAAGAGCCTTCTGCAATGTCTGAGGAATGGAGGCCCTGGCAGCCTTCTCACCAGGTGTCTCCTTAAATTAGAGGTGACAGTGTCCAGCTACTGTGGGTCTATCCCATCGATCTCCATTCACTTGGTTCTGATTCTCCTTTCCGTAATGAAACTTCTGATTTTAACTTTGCTTCTCTGCTGGGGAGAGAATTCTACAGACAACCATCGTCAGTCTTGTTCCCACTAGCAACTGTGATAGGTGCCAGGAAGTGGGAGGAAATGTGCTCCACCACTCATTGCTGAAAACCCCCTGTTCAGGAATGACCATGGAGACACACGGTGGGAACCTGAACTTCCCTTCCAGCTGGATATCCTCCTATACGTCTGGGATCCTAATCTTTCTTCACAGAAGGTAAACAGAGAAACTGCCCCCAAAACAGGTAGGTTTCTCTTTCAGCTATTCTGCCTCTTATTTGATATTCTAGTCAAGAGCCTTATCAGCTGATAACAGGTGAGTCAAAGGGCTCTCTAGCCCGATTTCCCTGCCCCAAAGGTGTGACTGCAGCATTCTTCCCAATGAACAATGAAGTGTTATCAGGCCTGAAGGGTGGGCAGGATTCAGGGCTGAAAGAAGCAAACAGAAGAAGGGGAACTCAGTGTTCCCTCCCTGTTGCAAAAAATCTTATGCCCTTAAGTAGCTGTGGACTGACAGATGAGGTGCCTTCAGGTGTGGTTCTCAACCTTGGCTACACCTGAGCATTTCCTTGGGGAACTTTTAAAGAAATAGTAATGTTTGGTGGCACCCCTGGAGATTTTCATATAATTGATTAATAACAAAATTTGAAGGAATAATTTGGGAAAATAGCCCTGGAGAAGGGCTCAGGAGGAGGTACTCAGAGTGGGGAGTTGAGAGGAGAGAGGGCTCCCAGGGCTGACACCACTGCTGGCTGGGAAGTAATGAGGCAGCAGGTCACCAGGAGCCACAGGCCCACTGGGGCCATGGTGGGGCCAGGGGATGGGAGGACCCGCACCTTCAGGCACAGCTTTGCCTCAGCCTGGAGCCAGGAAGGACTGGTGGAGGAATCCAACGGAGGGGAGCCCAGAAGAGGAAAGTCTGAGGCCACACCCCATAGGAAAGACTCTTGAGATGAATGAAAAGTTAAGTGAGATTTTGCAAGAAAAGAGCTTCTACTTAGGAAGAATTTAATAACTGGTAGTGATTTTTATGATTATTAACTGAAGTATTATACGTATGTGCCTGGTGCCTTTCTGTAAACACTTGAAGGCTTACTTCTCTGCTAGAGGGTGGTACTTCCCTGGGTTCTTGACCAAATTAAACTCTCTGCAACCTTCCATTTCTACCTGCTCTGCATTTTATCCAGCTCCTCTGTTTCAAGTCTCTCTTCCCTGGGCCCCTTGCCATGCTCAAGAAAAAGCAATTGTTTCTCATGGCGAGTTAGTTGTCCGGTCCTGGCTGGTGAATGTTACTCCTTTCGGCTCTCAGGGGCCCCACAAGTGTTCACAAGCCACCCTCAGCTCCCTCTCTGGCTGCTCCATCTTACATTAGTGGCTTCAGCTTTTGAGTTTCTTTTGAGCCTTTTCTTCATGGTAATCTTCCTGCCCATTCCTTACTTTAGTTGGACAAATCTAAGTCATCAAACAAATATTTGCATTTCGGGATGCCAATTTATAGTGTGGCCATTCTTGCTGCATGAGGACTGGCTGCTCTTAAATACACACTCTTCTCCAACGCCACAGACTGTCAGTGATTTAAAGTACCTTCTTTTCTGCAAACTCAGTCCAAAGAAATGTTTTTCCTGGCTTCTGGTGGAGTCTTGTTCCCTCGACCCAGACAAGCAGGGCTGCTGAGAACTGACCACAGCAGTGGGACAGTGGGGACAGCAGTGCCAGCAGAAAGGCACCAGGCACATATGTATAACACTTCAGTTAATAATCATAAAAATCACAACCAGTTACTAAATTCTTCCTAAGCACAAGCTCTTTTCTTGCAAAATCTGTGTGGTGGCTGCTGGGAACTGTCCCCCAGTTCCCACTCTGGTTCAGCCCAGCTTGACTTTTCATAGCACCACTGGGAGACAGGACACATAGCAGCACTCGCTTCCCTCACCCCAACCATCCATGCCTGCTGTGGGCCATGCTGGGTGTTGTGGCAGATGCAAGACCTGCACATCAGGGTCCTCTGGCCACAAGCTTACTGACAAGATAAGACCAACAGTTTCCAGGAGTCCTAAAGGCATTGGTGTGTGACCTGACATTCACATTTGCAGTGCTCCAGACAGTGATTTGAGAAAGTCCTTCCTCCCAGCTCACTGTGCCCTAAAACCCCCCTCAGAGAGCCCAAGACTTCTCCTTTTGTGGATTTGAAACATCTCAGGGCTCCATGGGTGGCAACTGGTTTTCCTCTCTGAGAGCAATGTGTCTGGCCTGACATAGAGTGAAAGTACCTAGCATTACCAAATATCCTTCCCTCCCTGGTGTCCTCCTTCCCTCCCTCCCCACCTTTCCTTTCTTTCTCCTTATTTTTTGTAAAAATTGTGCTTTTGTCCATGACTATATTTACATTCCTCTGATATTAAGTGCCAGGGAATTTTTACAATGCAAAAACTCACCTCAAACCCCACCTCCTTCTTGATTGCAGGCCACCCCCACAAAAATGTCTGGCTTCTGAAACCACACATTATATTATCTTATATCAGACAATATTTTACACATAGAGGAATTCAATATTTGTATGAAAAATGAATACATATCAATGGTCTATCTTTTGCACTCTCATTGGTTTTGACTAGAATTATCTGTCTAGCAGAATTGACATCAGTATGGTTGATGCATTGCAGCCCCAGGAGTTACTGTTCAAATGTTTCTGTGGCAGAGACAGTAGGTGCTCGCCAGTTGGCTGTCCGCTCCTACCTCTCCCAGCTCCCAGGGCCATATGGCAACCTCTGGCCGATGCACTTCCAGGCTGAGGCAGTTAAGAGCTGTTATGTCTCCTTCAAATCTTTCTTCTCTGGCCCCAGCAGCTTTGAATAGTGTAGCTGCAAGGAGGCTGCTTTTCTCACAATGGACTTTAATGGGCAGAAAGTAGACTTTGCTGTGTTAAGCCACTGAAATATTTAGGTTTATTTGTTGCTACAGATGACGTCAACTACTTTGACTAATAGAGTCCTTGACACTTTCATTCCTATAACACAGTAGGCATGCAAAAGATATTTGTTGAATACATGATTGGATGAACAAATGAATCTGTTTCAGGCGGGAGGAGGACCAAGTCTTTTTCTATATATGGAGGCATAATAGCAAAAACTTGTAGTACAAAGGCAATCTACTGTCTTTTTTGGGGGGAAACCGTTGATTTGTTTTTAGTTCATATGGCTCACATAAACACCTAAACTATTCTTCCTATTCAGTTGGAGTTACTTTATCAACCATTTGCTGAACACGCACTTTACTAGGCCTATCCTGGGAACTGGGGAAAGAATTCTCACCTAGCTGAAGGGACCTGCAACACAGAAGCTGAATGAGACAAATGTACAAATAACCAAGTTAATAAGCTAAGGTTCAGACTCAAACAGAACCCCCTTACTGAAACCATCCTGACTCCCTGCCCTCCTGCCTCTTCCCACTGAGTAATTGCTTTCTTCCTGCTGCTTCCAACACACGTGTGAAAGCCCCATGGCATCTATTGTTTTGGCTTTGGTATTTACACACATGCCTGTCGCCTCCCCTGGGGTTTACAGGTGCCAACAAGGCCAGTTTTGTGTTGTGTACTTTGTAGATATGCAATAAATGTTTCTCAGACTTGTGAGCAGTGTCATGAGGGGTGAATATGCTCAGTGCTGTGAGAATGCTCTGGGTTTGGTACAGAGATTTGTGGGGTCCTGTTGAATTTGGGGGCTTGAGGAGGCTCTAGGGTAGATTTTTGGAAAGGGAAGTTGGGGTGGTAGAGTGGGGCATTCAGGAGTGTGGGGGCAGTGGGTGCCCCAGGACCAAGTCTAGAGTATAGTAAAAGGACAGGGAGAAGCATAGGATGGGGGGAGGGGAGAGGATGAGGAAGAGGTCAGGGAAGGTAGGTGAGGGTGTAGGAAGAGTTGGTGTCAGGCTGTCACATCTGCACCTCATTAGGCTGGGAATGGGAAACCATGATTTAGGTGTCGGGATTTTGAAATGTCTAGGGAGGTGAGAACTGAGAACTGGGAGCTGGTGATTAGAAGACTCCCCTGATCCTCTGCCACAGTCAAAAAAAGCAAACACTTTAAAGCTGTGGTCTCCAACCCCCAGTACCAGTCTTGGCCTATTAGGGACCAGGCTACAGAGCTCCACTGTCCTTCTACCCCCATCCATGAAAAACTGTCTCCCATGAAGCTGGTTCCAGGTGCCAAAAAGGTTGGGGACTGCTGCTCTAAAGAGATGAAGGGCAGAAACCAGACTGAGAAAGGTTAACGGTGAGAGTGGTGGGAAAATGCAGTCTTTTAGTTTGGTTGTCAGTGACCCAGGAGAGAGACAGACTTGACAAAGATCAGGATGGTGAGAAGATTTTCCAGGAAAGGAGGACATAAGCATAAGTGAGGAGAAGAGATACAAGAGGCAAGTAGGAGAGGGGCTGATCCACAGGGCATGGCCCAGACGGGATGGCACAGAGCCTTCAGAGCCCTGGTAGAGAGGTTGGCCTTGGCAGGAAAGGGGGATAGATATTGCAGCCCAGGGTAAAACTGTCAAGGGGGACAGGAGGAGACACTCTGAGAGGGGTCAGGGAGGATAGGATCCTTTGGTAGAATAGGAGTGACAAGTTAGGGTGGCAGAAACGGGTTTGCCCATTTAGGAGAGTGGGCACTCACTGTGGCAACTGTGTTACAGAGTTAGCAAGAGATCGATGATGTGCAGTGGGGCCCTGGGAAGAGGTTACTGAGCGTGAAGTCATGGGATGTCATGCCTTAATTCTGAATATAAGGTGAATCATTTTTCTTCATGTAATAATTAAAATTGTGACAGGTGTATCTAGCAACTCAACACTCCCTGTCTTGCATTTCTTCCCTTTGACCTCTCCACTCCCACTATAGTATAATCCTTCCTCAGTCTGGTTTTCTTTCCTCTGGCCAGGGTCCATTTGCCTTGCTTCCTAAGCAAGTCTTTCCATGAAGTCAGTGATCCTGTTGGTCCCACAATGAGTGGTTTCCAAAAATGGAATAAATAATCCAATTCTTCTACTCTGAAACCCATTTTCTATTTGTTTCTGAGAATGAAGATGAATTAGTTGAATTGCTTTTCACAATTCAAGTTGCAAGGGCTCCACACCCTCTTAACAATTTCTGGCAAATTCATTTCCACCTATCTGTTTACAAAGTATTTGTTTCAGAGAGGCAAACCCTAACACTGTTCTCCTTTTCCCACCACACTCACATCTTGGGTACCCCTTGGAGTCACTGATTAGCCTGACCTATTATTTTCTTATTTACTTCTAAAAAAAAAATACAAATAGAGCTCCCATACTATCTAGAATGCAAAGTTGTTATGGTGCATATTTGAAATAATTATCTACATTAAAAGTAGAGGTTTAACTTATTTCATCTTAGTGGTGAAAGGATGCCACATTTGTAATTATATTTATATTCTGACATTATTATAATTATAATTCCATAATTACATTCTGATATACATTGATTTTTAGGAGCATATATCAGATATTCTCAATACAAATGAAGAAAAAGGGCTATTTATCATTTAATGGCATTTTTAGCACCTACAGAGATTCCAAATTTTCAAAAGAAAAATTTAATTTAATTGAAAATAAAATTGTTCTTGGGTACAACCACATAAAATAAAAAAATAAAAAAAGAAAAAAAAGAAAAGAAAATTGAGTTAGCTCTCAATAAACTTTTCCAGCTATAATAAAATACTCACCATCCCTCTTCCCTAGGCCCATGTATGTGCAGGAAGGAGCAAGTCACATGCACACAGATGCATGCAATTTACTTTCTCCTTGAGCAATATGCTCTTATCCTAGGTATCATGAGCATGCCCTTACAATAGTCCCATTCTTCTGATGGCCTGCCTCCTTCTAGCAATTCCTTTGCCTTGAATATGAATTCCCCCATTTTCTTCTGTATGACTGTTGCCCTATTTGACACAGAGCCAATTTCTCTTATTCACACCTTTTATCCTGAGCCCGAGCTGCCAGGGTCACACCCAGAGGTAGGAGTGTGGCTCAGCGTAAGCAGCCCCTTGCTTGCGCTCACCTGGTCCTGCTCCAGGGGCGCATCGTGCCTACCTGGAAGGCCCAGGATGGTGAAGTAGGGTCGGCACTCGGTGAACCCAGAGCTCTGCCTCACGCAGCTCCTCCAGAGCCCTTCGTACTGGAACACGGCGGTGACCGGGTTGTCATACAGGTCCTGGGTGCTCCACGTGTCCATTACCGTGGCGGCGATGCATCCCGCCAGGCCCAGGATGGACAGGAGGAACCCGACCACTTGGAGTGTGGTGGTGGACATGGCCCCAGCCCGCCGGCCCTGTGGCTGCCACCCTCCTGCTGCTGAAAGTGTGCACCTAAATTGCACCTGAGGGGAGCTCGTCTAATCAGATGGTTTCCCTCGGCTCTCGGTGTTTGCTCACAGTGTTTTCCTTAGATAGTTCAGTTTCACTGCTGGTTCAAGGGCATTATTTTTTCATTTGTTAGGGAAGCGGCCCCAAGAGGCACTTGTCCTGCTGAGCTGCGGAGGCCCAGGTGGTTTGAGCGCAGAGCTGAGTGCACAGGACTCCCTCCTCCAGGCTGTACCAGCTGTCCCCATCTCAGCCCTGGCTCCGCCCTGAGCGCACGCACTCCCATCTGGGGGAAAAGCTGATGTGTCCACCACTAGGAACATGGCTGGGGACCACTTTGGCTGACCTCACTTAAAATAAAATGGCCCTAGGAACACCTGCCATGCTCCATCCTAAACCAGACTTTTCATATTCTCTCTTCGCAACTCAAACTCCTTTTCACTTACATCTTTCCATTTTAATCTTACAGAAATGGGTAGGGCAGGTATTATTATTCCCATTTTTTTAGGTGAGTCAAGTGAAGCAGAGATAAGTTAAGGACCTTGTCCAACTGCCTTGAACCACAGATACTCTAAAAGCATGAGGGTGGGGCTCCCACCTCTACTTCCAGTCCAGCACTCTTTCTCTGTTTTCACAGGGAGTGGCTGGGGAGGGCAAAGTTGCCCCCACTTTTGAGAACTCGTGATCCAGTCCTAGAGATCTGCTCTTGGTCCACCGGTGTTAGAACTGAGTTGAGAAGCAGCCAGCGACCCTGTTGATCTCCAACTCATGTTTTCACTCATGCCACAAGAACCCCATGGCAGACAGAGAAGTTGCCCATGAAGTCTGAAGGAGGGACCAGGGCTTGAGGGACCAGGGTTTGCCGGGCCAAAGTCCCTGCCTGGTTACTGAGAGGCTTAAGATCTTATGACACTGGCCCTAACACACCTGTAAGTACTGGGTGATCTGGGAGCAAACTCCTAAGCCCTTTTAGGTTACAGTCCCGTGATCTGTATAACATGTAGTGTCTAAACTAGAATACTTCAGAGCCCTTTCAGATCTCATACACTGTCATCTATATTTTGCAGAAAAGTTTTCACTATAATTGATCAAAACAGGAATTGTATGATCATAGTAAAGAGAGACATGACTAAAGAGATCAGGTGTTGTGCTTTGTCTATGCAACTCAATTTTATTAGAGGATTGATTGACCTGGTGCTTCCTGAGGGTCATGTATGTCTGACCTCTGAATTCAGAGACATTTTAGTGAGATCCTCCCAAATCTGGATTTCAAGGCCCTGAAACACACACACACACACACACACACACACACACACACACACACGCACACACAAACACACACACACACACATATGCGTGCGCACGCACGAACACACTCTAATCTCTAACATTTATAGGTTCTCCAGGAAACGAGCCTGAGTGTCTGGACATCACAGTGTTATCTTGGGTGCACCCAGCTTTTATTCCCAGCAAACGCAGGAAGCAAATATGGACAGTCTCCCCCTACTTTGAATGGAAGCGACATTCCCCTTAACTGCACACCTTACTTTAGGTTTTGTGGTCAGTGTTTCTAGAGAATGAAGCATGAGACAGAAAACCTAAAATAAGAGGCCAAGCAACAGTAATATGACTTATAGTGAAGAAGTGTTGATGGTTGTACGTCCCTTCAGCCAAGCTACAAGGCCAGGTCTAAAAGGGGGCAAGGGAACAACTAGAAATGACACTGGTCTCTGCTGGTATACATGGATTGACCAGTTAGATTGGAAAACGCTTCTGGAATAATTTGGGAATGATTCTGTCCTGGTTTCCATGAACAAAGTTAGGTTTCAACCAAGAGGCAGGTTTTATTCTTCAGAGCACTATTAGCTTGGTTTCTAGCGATTCAGTTTATGACATTTGTCTAACAGTACCCTTTCCCCATACATTGGTTATAATGCCACCAAAATAATAAAAAAAATATAGTTTACAACAAGTTATCTTTTCTCACTTGTGGTGGTTCCTCCGCCAATTTCCCCATACAAATGTTTTTATGCAAAATTTCAAAATAGAGAAAAACATTACTCAAGTAGTAATAAATTAACTTTTTTTTCTTGGTTGAAATGGTGGCAATGACTCTATTTATTTGAAAGAAGAAAAAGTTAATTTTAAAGGATAAACTAAAGTTATCTCTACCGAGGCAGAATACTGAATGAGAAGAGAGAAATTTAAAGTCTACACACTTCTATGTGAAATAAACACTGACATGTTTTAAAACACTTGGAAAATGAAACTTTTCCCTTCCTGGTGAGTTTTCTGTGCTCTGAGTGGACCACTACTTTAATCTCATCTGCCGCAGAATGAATGGGGGTCCGCAGAGGAAAATCTGACTTCCTTGTTCATAGCAACAGGCTTTGTTGAAACATATCAAATGTATCTCTATGAGTCCTGGTTTGATTCTGTTTAACAACAATGGGATTGGTACAACTTTGTTTAATTACCTTTAAAATGGTGCAAATTTTTTTGCTGACTTCCTAGGGAAAATCATCCCTGTATTGCGGTTTAAATATGGCTCTGGCAGTATCGTTTCAGGCTGTAAGTTTCCAGGAGCTAGTATTATTTTACCGACATTGGAGAAAATATTTCCACCGCTTTTTATAACTCCATTTATGGTAATTAAGCAAAATGGTGGCACAAATATAGCAATATAAAATTTTTACACTAGCAAGAAAAATACTTGACATACCCATTAATTTTTTTTCTTTTAAAATATTACCACAGTGTATATCCCTACTTTCTGACTCCACCTTTTGGTGTTCATAATAGAAAATTTGGAGAGAATTTAAACAAATTCTTTGCTTAAACCCTAGAAAAAATATTTGGCATACTTCCTTCTTATCAATTCTCTGTATGTATTTTTTACATGAGTAAGGTATTATTCTCCTTGATGTTTTACTCTTTTCAGTTAATTGTATTCATGTCATCAAAGTTCTCGGAAACATCATTTAATATGAGTGTATCAGTTTTATCTTCTATAGAAGTGCTATTATTCACCTAAACAGCATCTATTCTTCTATAGCTAGATTGTATCTTCCCCCGATTTTTTGCATAAAGGCAATGTTATGATGAACATCTTACACATAACTCTTTGCTAGCATTTCTGATTACTCTTTTAGGATAGATTCCTAGGAGTGGAATAACGTTATCAAAAAGTGCGAAGTTTTTAAAAAATCTTTTTACACGTTTTGTTCTATGAATTTTATGCAAACAACAGTATTCGAAAGATCTTATTTCTTACCTACATTGTGATTTTGGTAAGTTATACATGATAACTTGTTTTAATGGGCATCTCTTTAATTATTGACTTTGAACCTTTTTTTAAAAAACCACATTTTTAAAAATATTATTTTCCTTTTCTTGAATGGTCAGTTTGTACTCCTTCATTTATTAGAATTTTAGCACTTTTCTATAAATTTATATGAACTACTTAAGATCTTAATACATCGTTATAATTACTAAAAACATCTTTTCCCACTGGTTGTTTTTTACTTTCATTTATATTTTGGAAAAAAAATACAACATGTTTCATTTTATGTGCTTCCCAGTGTCTGGTGAATAAAATGTGCTGAATATGCAAATAGGAGCATAGGGACTGAAAAAAATGTGCTGAACAAATATTTGTTGAATGATGTAGTCAAATGGACTTATTTTTCCTTTGTGTTTTCCTCTACTGGTTCTACGCTTAGTGAATTATTTTCCCCTTAGGAGATAAAAATTAGTTTTGAATTATTTTCTAATTTTAGAATATTTAAAAGTATTTTATATATATTTTTTACATTTAATTAATCTGGGATTTATTTTGGTAAATGTGTTGGTTGATACTATAATTTCTTTTTCCTTCTGAAAAATCTAGTCAAAAATTTCTGCAGCCTTTATTGAATAACCTTCCCTTTCCTCATTGCTTTGTGAAACCTCTTCTATCTTATATTCACATATATGTCTTTCTAATTTTAGATTTTGTTCCATTAATCTGTCCATTCTTGTACCAATGCCCACTTTTAATTATGAAAGCTTTAAAATTGGTTGAATATCTGGCAGAGTTAGCCCATCATTTTATTATTCTTAAAAAAAACTTTTAAAGTTTCTCATCTGCTTTGTCTTATAAATGTACACTTTATAAAGTTCCTGAAGGGAATGGCTTCTGGTATTTTGATAAGAATTCTTGCAATGGAGAAGCACGCAGGCTCTGGAGAAAGTCTGCCGTTTACTACTACAGGCCCGTTAGACAAACTTTAACCTCCCTGTGCCTCAGTTTCCTCTTTAATAAAACGGAGATCATACTAGTACTTACCTCAGAGGGTTGTTGCAAAGATTAAAGTATATATAGGCAATTTATTTAAATTTATATGATCATATAGATTAGGTATATTAATACAAGTATTTGTTAATTCTTAAAACAATATCTGGCACAGAGTAAGGTCTCAATAAATTTTATTATAATTATCATTATACATTAATTAGAGGCAAATTCACATTTTTAAAATATTCCCATCTAGGAAACTATAGCATATATTTCCACTTAAGTCTTTTTAAGAATTTCTCTTAGTAAAGCTTTTTAAAAATTTTAATTCTTGTCAAATATTTAAACATATTATTTTTAAGTATTTAACATATATTATTGTACTGTGCCGCCCCTTCCCTCTCCCATATCATACACAAATAGGATTAAGTTTTTTTAATTCTCTTAACACGCTGTACTCTCTCATGCTATTGTGTCTTTCCCAAGATGATTGTCTCTGTTTCTGAAAAGCCCTTTGCCTCTTAACCTTCTTGGGTAACTCATATGTTACTATTAACTCAGTCTAGCTGTCATCCCTGTTGGAAGCCTTCCCTTTCTTCATGGTGTGCACCCTGTTCCATAGGGGGCACTTACTGTATTGTATTGCTGTGGTTCTCAACTAGAGATGATTTTGCCCCCGAGGGGACATACGGCAATGGCAGGAGATATTTTTGGTTGTTAACTGGGGACATGAGTGTGTGCTGATGCTATTCCTGTCTAGTTGGTAGAGGCCAGAGATGTTGCTAAACGTCCTACAGTGTACAGCTCTGCCTCCCACAAGAAAGAATTATATGGTCCCAAATGTCAATGGTGCTAGGGTTGAGCAACCCTGCATTGCAACAGTCTGTTTACTGTATCTCTCTCTTTCTAAATTTATGAACCCTTTGATATCTATATTCCTCATGTTCAGACAACTTGGGACATAGTAGGTGTTCAACAGATGTTTGTTGGATGAATAAACGTTTCTTCTAATGCCACATTTACTATGTTGTTGTTTATTTCCCTATTATTTCTGTGCGTGTGAGAGGACCAAAGACTTCTGCTTTTCCTTCCTTGTGCCCTCCAAGAAGGGATCTTGTCTAAACCTGGTCAGCCCAGAACAGGTAGACTACTGTTACGGGCCTAGTGAAATGACTTTGTATAGGAAGGTGTCCACCAGTCTTATGCCTGGGATTTCTCTGGAGGATTTGTTTGTGTCTTCTTCCCTCTGAGCCTGAGAGTCTTTGGTTGCATTCTTAGGTGTGTGTCTTTTCTCAATGGAAATTTTAACCTTCTGTGCTTTCATTTCAAGGGCAATGGAAAACAAAACAAGCATGTTCCAGATCCTCTGGAACTGGCTGGCCACTCATGATTTATGTTTATGATCATATTTGCACCAGGGGACTGTCAAATGATGTCCTCAACTGCTAATGAACAAAGAGCTCACTGTATAGCTCAAAATGGAAAACACAGAGTCAGGGAACTTCTCCCCAACCAGTGGGACTGGCACTCGGAGCTCAGACGCCTGTGCCCTGGTGGTCAGCACTTTAATAATCACTGCGAGCATTTCACCCACCTGTCTTCGCACAGACCTGATTGTGACAATTATTGGCAGTAAATATACAGCAAGGAAACTTCTTTG
Source organism: Lepilemur ruficaudatus (assembly GCA_963574885.1). Classification (NCBI taxonomy): domain Eukaryota; kingdom Metazoa; phylum Chordata; class Mammalia; order Primates; family Lepilemuridae; genus Lepilemur; species Lepilemur ruficaudatus. The sequence goes on along the minus strand of CAUYRT010085922.1, from coordinate 36,476 downwards.
TTCAATTTCAGATATAAGTGGGTTACTAGAGTCATTAGAGCCAGATTTCAGGAACAACACAACACAACCTTTCCTCAAAGCCCACTGCTGAGAACTATCGAGTCACAGACACCACGGACACCTCATTCCCACAGACACGAGAGGATGCTTCTCTGACAGGGTTGTGGCTGTGTGAGGCGGGATTACCTCGAAGTTATTAATATCATTTTGCATTATGAATAGAGATTCTACATCATTAATATACTGATATTATATAATGATGATCATATCATTAATATTGAAGTCAAACACTGAAACACGTTAAATACAAAACTGGACTTGAGGTTGTATCTCTGTCCTGTTATGCTCCGAATGGAAATTAACACTATCTGTGCACTAAATCAAGTTTTAGATTTAGGTTTATTAGGTTTTTAGTGTTATTTATATTTCATTTGCAAATGTGGTTTTGTACTTGTACATGACTCATATGCATAAGGAATTTAAATCTACTGTTATACTTGTGTATATTAAAGTAGCATTAAAATAAATATAATTTAGATCAATATTGAGGGTATGCAAGATTTTTTTTTCTTCTAAAAGGGATTACTACAATATTCTCTTTGAAAAATACATCTCTAACCTATCTTGTCATGGGATTTCCCTCCCTCCCTCTCTCTCTCTCTCTCTCTCTCTCTTTCTGTCAATGCACACACAAACACACACACACACACACACAGGTTCTAAGAGAAGACATAACAGGCAGGTTCGGTCTGGCCTACTTTTAGCTCTGAGTCTTCACCTCTTCATCTGTAACGTTAAGTATGGGGAGATGTTGACACTGGTTGTTGGTCCAGGACCCCACGCAAGGAGGAGTCTGTGAGGGGCTACAGCACTAGACTCAGGCAAAAAATGAGATCAGGACAGCATCTCTGCACTGGGGATTTCTATTTTGGTTCAGGAGAGATTTCTGCTTTGTGCCTTGAGGCTCTCTATTAGGGATACGAGCCAGGGCTTACGCACAGACGGGTCAGGGTTTGAGCCCTGGCCACATCTGTATGTGACCTTGGGCAAGTTACTCAAACTCAATTTTTTTTCTCAAAGCGTGATGATAATAGCACCACACTTACAAAGGTGGCTGAAGAGATCACACAAGATTGCAAGGCAGTTGCATACTCAAGTGCTAGTGCATGAGTTCCCATTGCTATTTCCCCTTTGTGAAACATACTGTGAAGCCTTCAGAAGTCACTGCTGCAGGCTGATTCTCTCCACTATGACCTCGGCTTTGCATGGACCCAGGTCCTCGCCTGTGGACAGGTTTTGAGCACTTTGCATCTGAGGTGAAGGACAGTCCCACGTTAGACCCAGAGCTAAGGAGGGGTCAGCAGGACACAGGGACGTGTAAGTGGTTCACTTTCCCTCCAGTCCGTAGTGGCGGGAGACCCACTGATTAGACCCTCTGGTCACCTACCCATCTAGCTCATGTTCTCCTGTTTATACCCCATCCCTCCCTCTCACCCTGGCTCTACTGCCTTTGCTTTTGACTGTCCTCCTGCTTCAATCTCTTTTGTATCCTCTTGACAGATTAATATTCTTGAAATACCATAATCCTAAAAAAATAAAATAAAATAAAACTCTCACAGGCTTCCCAACACCTTAGCTTGGCATTTGTTGCTCTCTGTAAGTGTCCCCACATTAACCCTCTCCTCTGGCCAAGGTCATTCTCTCCTTTGTCCCTGAGTAAGACGTGGGTGGTAGCACCCTCATGGCTTCGCCCAGGCTGTTCTTCCTTCTGTACTGCTGCCCCCTCCACACCCTAACTACCTTTCAAGGCCCACTTGTGATTTTTCCACCTCACTGGAGTCTTCTCTGAGCACTTTCACCCTCATTTTCTCTCCTGCAGCACTGGCCCTCTCTCCTTCTCACCTGGCACCTTGTCATACCCAGCCTGGTGCATGCTTTCGTATTTTGGGGGGTGGTAGGGCCATAGAATCCAGAGGTTGTAGGGATCTCTCCATAAATAAGTGCTGAATGTATAAAAGAATGAATCACTCTATGACTAAAGTCTTCACTTATTACCATTTCTTTGTGTCTTGACCTGGCGTGGACCAGGCACAAGGGAACCTGAACTCTGTTCAGGAGATGGGCAGTCTCCAAATCAGTGAGGGGGACTCTTGGAGGAAAGGAAGAAAGTGGCTAAAGTCTGGGCCTCCTGAGTCTTCTTCCTATGGGTAATTGAGACTATGCCATTGCTCATATGGGAGTTATTAAAAAAAATGTTCCTTGGGGAGAATTGGGCACCATCTAGTTAGGGGAACAGGAGTTCTGATGGCTCCAGAAAGTTCCTCTCCCTAAGATTCCTTACTCCTGTTCCAACACTGGTGGTGGTAGCTGTTGGCCTGTCAAAAGTGAATCGCAGTTCCTCCTTTCTTGGTGGTCCCTGTTGTGGTGTCCAGGCAGAGGCTGCAGTCCCCTCTCCACCTCCAGTCACCCCCCGCCAGCCAGCCAACCAGGCACCTGCTCTTACCTGGCAGCCCCAGCAGGGTGAGGTAGCCCCGGCACTCAGTGAAGCCTGAGCTCTCTCGGACACAGGAGCGCCACAGACCCTGGTAGTTGAACACAGCCGTCACCGGGTTGTTGTACAAGTCCTGGGTGCTCCACTGGTCCATGCAGGTGGCGGCAATGATGCCCGCAATGCCGATCAGTGAGACCACGAACCCCAAGCCCTGGCAGGCGGTCACAGGCATGGTGGTATGCAGTGTCTACACGGAGCGCCACACAACGAATGGACAGCACGGTTCTGAGAGTGCGGAGTGCAGGGCTGGAGTTTTCTCAGGGACGCTGGTGCTCACGTCAGGAACGGGCCTGTAATGGAGGAGGTTACTCACCAGTGCCACCTGGGCTTGCCCTGCTCCTTTATCTAAGCGAGATAATTTCCACAACATGGTACCAAGAGCCATTTGTTTCCCACCATATGTACACTCTCCTCACTGTTTACTTTTTGAGGGAGGTTCTTTCCTGATTAACCAGGTTCCCCTCTGTAGAGGGTAAAACAAGTACAGAGGTGGCTGTCTGAAAGGCACTGCAGTTGGTCAGGTAGGGCTTCAAGTGGCTAAGCTGCAAAATACTTGGAGATGCAAGGGCGTCATCCACATGGTCCTCCTAAGTGAGGGGACTGAGGTACATGCTGCCACCTTGTTAGAAAAACCTGGGCAAGGCTGGTTATGAGGTAGAATGAAGTATAGTTGCTTCTTTAATCACGGAGTTAGGTTCTATAAAGTCACAAAGAATGCTGAATTAGGGAAGACTGAATCATTGCCTATAGGGAAATTCCAGGGTTAGGTTTCTTCAAGCCTCTGGTCACATTTTCATCGTCAACAGACAACCTTATTTTCTATGTATTTCTTTCTTTTCCTTCCTTGTTTTTTTTTTTTTTTTTCTTTTGAGATATGGCCTCACTATGTTGCCCAGGCTATTCTCAAACTCCTGGGCTCCAGTGATTCTCTCACGTCAGCCTCCTGAGTAGCTAAGATTACAGCTGTGCACCACCACACCCATTTTCTGTGCATTTATGTTTAAAGACACCTTATTTCGTATATATCGTTGGTTCATTAGCATTGAACTCACAGCCAACCGCAGTAAAATTCATGCCTGACCAAAGCTAATCTAACACACATATTTTCTCCATAAGGCACATCACAGCCTGCTTGTGCTTATAAACAGTACACAGCACTTCAGCACTATGCTTGGGGGCCACATTAAAAAATGAAATCAACAAAAAACACAAACATGCGAATAATGTGGCAGTAAATATACTTGAGAAAGGACACCTGTTTATAGTATGAGAGCCAAAAAAAGAAGGCAGCGCTTTACCTTGTTCGACCTCAGCTGGTAGCACGCAACTTGGGCAACTCAAAATTTTTGCCCTCTGTACGTGTTCAATTATAACTGTGAAAATGCCACAAATACTGATTTTGAGTTAATATAAATTTTAGCAAGTAGGCAAGTTCACGAACATGGTACACATAATTAGTGAGAATTGACGGTAGTAGCAGCTTGATGGAACTGACTAGTTAAATATGGTTAAATTGTTGGTAGCTTCTGTGGCATTGACTCTGCCTTAATCAACAGAGAAACCATGGAGCAAGGAAGAGAGCAGCGGTAAGTGGCAAGAGGGCTTTGGTTCTGGAGCTACGCAGCTGGGTTCAGTCCCCACGCATTGCTTACTGGCTGTGTGAGGGAATAGCTAAGTCACTTAACCTTTCTGAGCCTCATTTTCTTCATCTGTAGAGTGAGATAATAATAGTGCCCATCTCCCTGTATTGTTCTGTAAATTAAATGGGAGAATACATACGAGATGCTGAACACTACATGTGGAACACTGTACTCTAAAAATGCTAACAAATATTACTAAGGCAGACTGATACAAATATAACTAAAAGCTTTAATAATTGATAATCACTCTCACTTTGTGTATTTAACATTGATCAGAAATTAAACTGAAGCCTTCTCAAACAAAATGTCTCTAGTTACCAAAAGGCTTATATTTTTTTTTTTGTCCAAATATCCTTCCTTTCTGTTTTTAACCTAGACTCAAGTCTCAACTTGTTTCACCAACTCACAGAGCTATATTGTACACTGTTGGCTGACATCTCTGTGCCTCAGTGTCACCTTTCCTGAAGTTAAGAGTTTGGAATATCTTAGAAATTTCATAATTTTAAAAAAGAGGAGCCCCTTTCTTTGATGATATTGTCAGGAAGACCAATATGTTGTGTACATAAAAAGTGTGTGTGTGTGTGCACATGTATACTTATCTGGCAATGGAAGGGCAGGGGGAAGGGCATGCTGCTCTGGTTTATAGCACAGAGGGAGGAAACTCTTTTCTTATTCCCTGAAGTAGTCACTGGGGTTATTTTTTAGAATCTCACAGTGCTCCAGGGAATATAATTTGAAAACCACTGGACAAGATTCATTCAGTAATCTATTTAACAATTCATGCAATGAAGAAATGGACTAGAAAAACCAGTCCACTGGCCCAGGGAGAAAACAAGGAAACTTGTTAGGTTTTGTCTGAGGTGGTCTATCTGTAAAAAAACAGAAAAAAATCTTCTGAGGCTATGTTACTATGACCCTCTCTATCTCTTACATAACTGGAGTTGGAATTTACACCCTGTACGTCATAGTCCTGAAATTCTCACACTAAGAATGTAGCTTTAAAAGGTGATTCCATAATCCATCATGGGATTAGAGTTTTAAAAAAAGAGAATAAAAGGTGATTCCAGGCTGATTAAACATCTAGAATGACTCTCAGAGGCAACTGCAAAAACTTTAATGCAGGTTGCATAGGATTTCTACATTTAAAGTTCCGTCAAACTTGAGCTCAAAACCCAAAATTCAACATCTGTTATAAATGGTGGTATACTAGTTCCAACTCTCAGAATAAAAAAAAAAACACTCTGAATGTGTAGCATTTGCCAGTTTTCATGGTGTAAATCCTCCCACCATGGATGATTTCAAGCTACCAATGTGAATGTAAAGCCACTAAATGCAAAGGTGGGAAGAAGTGCATAGAATCAGTTCTCACAAGCTGACTCCAGCACATCACTTGGTTATAAATAATATTACAAGACTTAACAAATGGTTATAATTAACCCCCATCAGATAATATTAGAGACATAAAAGAAGAAACTCAAACTGTACCAAATAAAAGTTACCATAAAAAAAGAAAAGACAATGAAACAAAAATTCAATGGGCAGTGTAGTAGGCACAGTTGTACCCCTCCCCCCCCATGATCTCTGGCCCTTGTGTTACTCCCATGGCTATAATACATTAAATGACAAAAAGGATTTTGCAGATGGTTAAGGTCAGCTGGTTGAAGTTACTAACCAGCTGGCCTTAAACAGCTTATTCTAGATTATCCAGAAAGGCCCAGTATAATCATCTGACTCCCAAAAGCAGCAGAAGGAGGCAGAACATGGAGTGAGAGAGATGCAGCAGGAAGGTAAGTCAGAGAGATTTGAAGAATGAGAAGGATTTAATGCATAATTGTTAACTTGAAGATGAAAGGGGTCATATGTCAAGGAAACAGGTACCTCAGTTCTATAACTGCAAAGAACTGAATTCTTCCAACTATCAGTGAGCTTGGAAGAGGATCCCAAGCCTCATACAAAAACCACAGGCATAGAAAATACCTTAAGTGAAGCCTGGTGAGAACTTAGAGTATCCAATCATATTATGCCAGATATCTGACCTATAAAAACTGTGAGAAAATAAATGGGTATTGTTTGAAGCTGCTAAGTTTTTGGAAATTTGTTATGGCAGCAATAGAAAACTACTGACAGGTAATTAGCAGATTAAACACACCTGAAGGTAGCATTCATAGCCTAAAACATAGAAATGAGAAAATTATTCAAAATGTAGACAGGGAAGTGAAGAAATGGAAAACATGAAACAGCAGTAATAGGAATGGAGGCAAGAATGAGAGATTCCAGCATACATCTAATAGGAGTACCAGAAGAAGATAATAGATAGAATAAGAGAAAAATAATATTTGATGAGTTATTGGCTAAGGATTTTCTAGAATTGATGAGAAGCATACATCCCATATTAAGCTTGCACAGTGAGTTCCAAGAAAGGTAAATAAAAATAAATACACACCTGGATGTATTGTAGTATTGAAAAATACCAAGTCAAAGGAAAAATCTCCCCCCCCAAAAAAACCTGAAAAAAGGAATTATAGCCACTGTATTAATTGCAGTAATTGAAACCACAAGATGATATGATTATATCTTTAAAGAATGAGAATAAAAATAAATATTAACATAAAATATTCAGAAGACAAGCCATAGACTTAGAGAAAATATTTACAAAAGACATCTGATGAAAGATTCTTACCTAAAATATGTGAAGAACTCTTAAAACTCAACAATAAAAAAAAAGCAACCCGATTTTAAAAAATGCAAATACTAGTAAGAACAATCAGACAAGAAAAAGAAATAAAAGGCACTCAATTTGGAAAGACAGATAAAATTATCTCTGTTTGCAGATGACATGATTGTATATGTAGAAAACCCCAAAGACTCCACAAAAAATATCCAAAATTGTTAGAACTAATAAACAAATTCAGTAATGTTGCAAGATGCAAAAGAAACATAAAAATCAGTTGTGTTTCTTTATACCAATTATGATCTATCCAGAAAGTAAATCAAGAAAATAATATCATTTACAATAGCATCAACAAGAATAAAATACTTAGGAATAAATTTAACTAAGAAGGTGAAAAGTCTGTACACTGAAAACTACAAAACATCAATGAAGAGATTGAAGACACAAGTAAATGGAAGGATATCCAATGTTCATGGATTGGAAGAATTAATATCATTCAAATGTTCACACCACCCAGAGTGATGTATAGATTCAACATAACCCCTATCAAAACTCCACTGGCATTTTTCACAGAAACAGAAAAAATAATTCTAAAATTTATATCGAACCACAAAAGACCCTGAGTAGCCAAAGCAATCTTGAGAAAGAAGAACAAAGTTGGAGGCATTACACTTCCTGATTTCAAATTATATTACAAAGCTATAGTAATCAAAACAGTGTGGTAATGGCATGAAAACAGACACGTATACCAGTGGAAAAGATTATAGAGCCCAGAAATAATCCCAAGTATATATAGTTAACTAATTTTGATACAGGGGAAAGGCTAGTAAATGGTGTTGGGAAAACTAGATATCTAAATGCAAAAGAATGGAAATGGGTTCTTATCTTACACCTTACATACAAATACACTGAAAATGGATTAAAGACTTAAACATAAGACCTGAAACCACAAAACTCCTAGAAGAAAACATAGGGGAAAATCTTCTTGACATTGGTGTTGACAATGACTTTTTTGGATATGACACCAAAAGCTCAGGCAACAATAGAAAAATAGACAAGGGACTACATCTAACCAAAACCTGCTGCACAGCAAAGAAAACAATCAACAAAATGAAAAGGCAACCTGTAGATTAGGAGAAAATATTTGCAGGCCATATAACTGATATAAGGTTAATATAAAAAAATATATAAGGAACTCACACAACTCAATTAGCAAATAAACAAACAACCTGATTAATAAAACATGAACAAGAGACCTGAATATCCATTTTTTTCCAAAGAAGACATACAAATGGCCAACCTGGATGTGAAAAAATACTCAACATCACTAATCATCAGGGTAATGCAAGTCAAAGCCATCATGAAATATCACCTCATATCAGTTAGAAAGGCTATGATCAAAAAGATAAAAGATAGCAAGTGTTTATGAGGATGTAGAGAAAAGGAAACCCTTGCACACTGTTGGTAGGAATGCAAATTAGTACAGCCATTATGAAAAATAATACAGAGCTTCCTCAAAAAATTAAAAATAGAACTACCATGTGATCCAGCAATCTGTCTTCTGGATAGATATCCAAAGGAAATGAAATTAGTACCTCGAAGAGATATCTGTGTTCTTATGTTCATTGCAGCATTATTCGCAATAGCTAAGATATGGAAGCAACCTAAGTGTCCACTGTTGGAAGAATGGGTAAAAAAATTGTGGAAATCTACTAATAGAGTAGCCTTCAAGGGCTCTCACCACAAAAAAAGTAAGTGTATGAGGACATGGATATGTTAATTTGCTTGACTGTAGTAATAATTTTATTATGTATGTGCATACCAAAGCATCATGTTGCATCCCTTAAATATATACAGTTTTTATTTAAAAATAATAAAAAATGGGCAAAAGATCTGAACAGACACCTCACCAAAAAGATATACAAATGGCAACTAAGCATATGCAAAGATGCTCAAAATCTTATGTCATTAGGGCAGACTTCTATGGGGCAGGGAGTTGGACTCAGAGGTAGCCATGAAAATGAAAATTCCTGGGTATTCTGAGAAATCTGGGGAGGGCAGTAGGCTTTCCCAGGGTGTGGAATGAGGGCTCAAACCAATCCTATTTAGATCTTCAGGGACAGAGGAACCCCTGGGAGGAAATCCCAGTTACGTGACAAGCCAAAGGAACAGGCATCATATCTTGGTGAAGTTCTCTGTTATGAAGAGGACTGAAGTCAGTGCATATAGTCAAACTCCCAGTAATGGGGCACTTGGGAGGCCTGAATTGGGAACAGAGAGTTCTGACTCAAAAGGCCTTTCAGTGACTGGGATGGCTCCTTGTAGCTCTGCCACTCTGGCTATTAGGATCCCAGATGACCTTCCAAATGTATACCTTAGCCCTGTGGCCAAGCGAATGCTCCTTATATCTAACCTCTGTCTTGATTGTCGGTGGTCAAGGATGTTTAGAAACTTGCAGGATTTTTTTTTTTTTTTTTTTTTTTTTTTACCAAATCTGGGAATCAGAGGCAAAGCAATCTCAGTATGTATGATCACATGTGAAGAAGTTCATGTCCTAATTCAAACGGTATTGTGGATTTTACTTACATCATTTCACCAAGCTGGGCCTCTGATTCCCAGAGAAGTAGGCAACATTTCTTATCTGCAGAATAGGAACATTTTGAACATTAATAGGCTGAATAGTTGTTCAGAGGTCTTCAGCACCAAGCGTGGGCTCTGAAAAAGCAAATTCAAATTTCCAGAAGTGAGAAAGCCTGCCTGCCCTTTCCAGGTGAAATGCCCATCCAAGATTCTGGAGGAGACAGTGTGTTTTCCTCATGAGCTCATGCTGCTGGGTCAGATATGACTCAGAAAAATGATCACTGAACCCGAAGTTTCGGCCTAATGTGGGCGTTCCAAGGGCAGGATTCAGCTAAGCAGTGACTCATTTCCACTTAGTTTAGCTTGTGGGAGTAAAAAGATAATACTCACCCGACTGTGGGCAAGAGGGATAAATAGCTCAAGCATCCTGTGCCATTTGCACTCTCAAGATTCAATTCTAAATCCAGAAAGCATGGCTAACCAAACTATTGCCCAGTATTCATTCTTCACCTTTCTAGTTCTGGCTACATTTTTGAGCCTCAGTTGGAGTGACTAATAACATATGAATTTTTCAATTAAAAAAACACCTAAAAGCAGTCCATAAAATCAGCCATATTTGGAAAAGAATTTGAACAGTGTGTATCTTCTCAGGCTAGATAAGTAGGTGTATATTTGTTTGCCAAGCAGGGATTCAGTTGGGAAATCCAAACCTTGCTTCCATTGGTGATGAAGCAAGATCCATCATGAATATGGACACTATCCATGTTACCATTTTTTCCTGTTGCCAGCACATACCTATATTAAGGTGTACCCTGAGATATAGGAGGTCTTTTTGGGGCAAAATTTCTAAGACAGAATCATCCCTTGACAAGGGTGTGGTGACATCACAGATGATCCTCAGTGTCCCCTACCCTCACCTGTGTACCTTTCTCTGTGACCTTCCCTCCTTATGGGTGCTCATTGCCCTGGGCTCCTCATCCCCTTTGCATCTCTAAAATCTGCCATTAGGAAAAAAATGTGCTGAGGAATGATAATTAATTGGGAAGGCTTAGTTTGTAACCTCTTCTGGACTATTTATATTTTACCCTAGGAATCAACTTCTTCTCTCTCAACTTTTTAAAAACAAACCAAACCAAACATTTTCTGTTTGCTGATGGCTTGGGGATTCCCAGACCTTTGGATTTTATGAATGAGTAAATTCTATATAAAAGATTCCAGGACCCAAAGAGGACTGCTAAATTATTATTTTGTCAAGCAAGGACACTAATTACCATAATCACATCATTTATAAGAAAAGGGATATTTTAACATGAAAATGATAGATAACGTCAATGTCAGAATAAAGGACAGTCTTTGACAACCAGGATACATGTATACACACACACATATACGTGTATGTATATTTGTGTTCTACATTGTCCTCATTTTTTATCTCATTTATTTTCAGACGGAGAAGCCATCATCAAAGACCATTGTAGTCCATGAACCAGCATGGGTGCAGAAGCCTTGAGCTGGAGGGCTGGGAGCATTCTATATCCAGTGAAATGCTCACTGCTAAGGTTTATTGGGAGGAACAATGCCAGGAAAGTGGGGCTAGAAATGTGACTCTTGAGCTGAAGGAGATCCTGAGGAGAAGTACTGAGGAGATCCTGAGGAGAAGTACTGAATTGGGGGGGAATATAGATGGGCAAAGATAGGAGATCTTGAGGACTCCAGATGATGTCGTTGAGGGAGCAAGGACTGAGGTGGGTGGAAGTAGGGGCAGGATGTCTGGTGAAAAATCATTCACATCAGGGACAGAAGAGAAAGGAAGCAATGAAAAGTCCCTCAGGACCGTGGCTATGAACTTACAAGGGACTCATTTAGAATGTTCTGTGTACAGGGACTAAGCAACATCACTGATTGATTAATTGATGGATTGATCTCATGTGATGGATTTGATTCATTCATGAATGCATTTTTCTAAAAGCAATTTTTGAGCCAGGGAATGTACTAAGCACTGGGGCTATGGAAATGAATAAGGTACAGTCCTTGTCCCCACATACGTGTAATTATTTATAAATGCAGTCATGCTCCACATAACAACATTTTGGTCAAGAACAACCTACATATACGATGGTGGTACCATAAGATGATAATGGAGCTGAAAAATTCCTGTTGCTTAGTGATGTCATAGCCATCTTAATGATGTAGTGCAATGCATTCCTCATGTGTTTCTGGTGATGCTGATGTGAACAAACCTACTACACTGGCAGTCATGTAAAAGTCTAGCACATATAATTATGTATAGTACATAATTCTTGATAATGACAATAAATGACAGTGATACTGGTTTATGTATGTATTTACTATACTATAGTTTTTATTGTTATTTTAGAGTGTACTCCTACTTATAAAAGAAAAGTTAACCATAAACCAGCTTCAGGCAGGTCCTTCAGGAGGCATTCCAGAAGAAGGCATTGTTATCATAGGAGATGACAGCTCCATGTGTGTTACTGTCCACTGTTACCACTGAAGATCTTTCAGGGGACAAGATGTGGAGGTGGAAGACGGTGATATTGATGGTCCTGATCCAGTGTAGGCTGAGCCTAATATCTGTGTATGTGTCTTAGTTTTCAACAAAAAAGTTTAAAAAGCAAAATAAATAAATAAATAAAAGATAAAATAACTTATAAAAGAAAAATGTAGAATAAAGTTATTAAGAAAGAAAATATTTTTATACAGTTGTACAATGTGTTTGTGTTTTAAGCTAAATGTTATTACAAAAGAGGCAAAAAGTATAAAAGTTTAAAAACTTTATAAAGTAAAAAAGTTATAGTAAGTTAAGGTTAATTTATTATTGAAGAAAGAAAAATATTTTTTTAAAATTTAGTGTTGCCTAAGTGTGCAGTGTTTATAAAGTCTACAGTAGTGTACAGTCATGTCCTAGGCCTTCACATTCACTCACCAGTCACTCACTGACTCACCCAGAGCAACTTCCAGTCTTGCAAGCTCCATTCACAGCAAGTACCCTGTATAGGTGCACCATTTTTCTTTTATACCATATTTTTACTGTTCCAATTCTATGTTTAGATATAGATTACAATATGTTACAATTGCCCACAATATTCAGTACAGTAAAAAGTTGTCTGTGTTTGTAGCCTAGGAGCGATAGGCTATACCATATAGCCTGGGTGGGTAGTAGCAGGCTATCTCCTTAGGTCTATGATGTGTGCATGACAAAATCACCTACTGATGCATTTCTCAGAATGTATCCCTGTCCCTAAGTGATGCATGACTGTACATGTGCTAATATATTTCTGTATTACATATATTATAAAACATACCCTTACATGAAAATTAAATGAAGATTAATACAGAAAGGATTATAAATAGAAGTTCTGAAATTATCTTCCTGCACCCCAGTGGATTATTTTATCTGTCCCTGGGCTGTGTACACTCCCTACCTGGAGATTTTTGGCTAAAACAAGTGTGAGCACATTGAGAGAGAGACTGGTGAGTAGGAGTGCTGATGGCTTTGGGGAGAGGAGTATCACTGTGAGGCTGAGGAACGGACATGAGGCTCAGAGAAAGAGTGGCCTGATTCTTTAGGACCAAGGAGAAAAGAGGAAAAAAGAGTGCAGTGAAGTGGAATGAAGCAAAAAGAGGAGAAGAGAGAAAGAATGTAGTTTGGGGCTGGGGAAGAAGTAGTGTGATCAGGAATCTGATGAATGTCCCTTGAGATGGAGTTTACTGACAGAAAGGGAGCTAGAAGCTCTGGTTGGAGTGGATCTGGCTTATTTGGACCCAGCTAAGTGAGCAGCATGAAGCTGAGCCTGAGGGTTTACGTATTCTCTGTATGATACACACCTACTGTCATACAGTGATGACTGACAGCTTGTGCTCAACTCTAGAGGACAGAGTGGGAAGGGCTTACTTGAAACTGGAAGGTGAGAAAAGCCATAAATCTCAAGGGAGACTCTTGCACTGATTCTGCTGTGTGTATAGGTCACAGGACACTGTGGCTCAGTGTTAGCTTTTTGAATCATTTGATAACAGCAGTAGAGTGACCAGCCATCCTGGTTTGCTCAGGGCTGTCCTGATTATGTCACTAAAAGTCCTAGGTCCTGGGAAACCCCTCAGTTTCAGGCAAACTGGGATAGTTGGTTACTCTCAATTATAGCACCTTGCTTGCTCTTTGGAGGAACAGTGTCTTATCTCTCTCAGTCCACTTGGTTCCAGTGAAGTGGCTTCCTTTCTAGAGGTGGACACGTGACTGAGGCCTGGCCAGTAAGCATCTTCACCTCCTTGTCACAGTGACTGGATCATGGATGGGCACATGATACAAACCATGTCAGTGGAACTCAATTCTGGACATATTGTTGGGACTTTTGAGAAATAAAAGGGGTGTTTCCACTGGGACCGTTGACAGTGAGTCTGATGAATGCTTCTATGCTAGGAACCTCCAACTGGAATCTTGAATAAAGCCAACATGCAGAAAAGGAGAAAGAAGAAATGGAGAGAGATACTAGCTCTTGATATCTGAGCGTGTCTATGAGACCATGCCTGAAGAGAGGTTTACTCTTAAATGATTTCAGTTATATGAGCCACCATATCTCCCTTTATCCCTACCATCCCACCCTACCCTCTGCTCAAGCCAGCTTGAATTGGGTTTTTCTAACTTTTAAGTGATAGAGTGCTGACAAATATAGCTTGTGCTGATCAAGTAGAGCTAAGGAGATACATATTGTCCTACTCAGAAAACATTGTTCATTCTGCATCTTGATGCTTGGGGAAAGGAGTTGTAAATAGCTACCAGCTCTCCCTTCAGTAAGGTAAAGGAGATAATGAATAGTTTTATAGAGTTTAATGGTCAGGAATAAATGTGGAGAACTGATTTACTTTTACTGATTTACTTTCAGAAAGCAAACAGGAATAATAATGCAGAACGAATGCTATAAGAGATTTTGAAAATTCTAGATTTTTTTACTTCATTGTATTTATCATTTTATTTTTATTTGTTCCTTTGTCCAGAGTGATTAACAGTAAAATCTTGACAAACTATCTTAAAAATTGGCTTGTGAGTGTCTTTTGGGGACCAGCTAAGCTAGGGAAAGAAGAAATCAAGGAACAGGTAGACTAATAATTCATAGCCCTCTGCCCAATGAAAAGTCAATTGAAAGAAGAAAGTCATTTGTTCAACATTTATTTAGAAATGGTGAGAAAAACTAACTTTTATTAATTATTTGCTTGCATTGATCAAAACTGTCCTAAAAATATTCCATAAAATGTTGCTCATTTTTTTGTAGTTCTCATTCTCCCCTTTAGTTTTATGATTTTCAGAATCATAAAACTTGATAGACTTATTAAGAGTTTAAAATTATAGACTTATTAAAGAGTTAAAAATTTAAAAAGTAAATCTGAATAAATGGTACTATGCTATGCACAATTTAGTTTTATAATTTCAATTCTCTGTGATAGACACATTAGACAACAGTTAATGGTTTGGCTTTGGGTTGGTATAGTTTGAAATAAAAATATAGATGCTGGAGAGATCTATATTTTTAAAAAAATGTCTACTGGAGGGCTTATTCTACTTTGGCAGGAGTGTGACCTCTTTTCACCAACAAGGTAAGAAGTTATGTGAGGAAACTTGAGTTAATTGACATCATATTTTTAACTTGTTCAGTGATGGTTTAATACCCTATATGGACTATTGCTACTATTGGCTGCCTGGTTAGCCCTAGCCCTAACCTGGCTCTGGAGAGAAAAGGTGGTAGCAGGCACTAAGGGGGAGAAGAAGCTGCATCCTGCCTCTGTAGCAAGAGGATGTCGTGAAGAGAGCCGGGAGAGATGGTCTGTTGTTCTCAGAATGGGCAGTAGAAATGCCATGTGGTGAGGCTTCCTATTTCTAGGAATGTAATCTAGCTTATTTGATCAATCTTTACACAGGGCATAATTTGAAAAGCTTGATAAAATACTAAGAAGCACACTTCTCAAAAATATGATAAAGTAACAAAATAATACAAAATTACCAGGCTACAAGTGAGAATAGAACCCTGACATGTAAATGAGTATGGAAGTCACTTTTAACTGAGAGCATTTGCTGACCCTTCAAAATTAGGACCTTTGTTTTGATAACTTTGCAGGGTATGTGCAAAGGACAAAAATCAAACTTCCATGAGAACTAAACCTGGGGGGGGAAACAGACTATTCCACAATAAACTGGTAACCCAAAAGGCTAAAACCTCAGGATAAGGGTGACCCAGAAGTTCAGAATTGTAACTTTAAAAAAATACCCTGGTATTCCAGATAATTTAGTTTAAGGTGTTTTCAGACTGGCATTGACCCCAGGCACCTGGCGTAAGGCAAACTCATATTTTCTTTTGAGGACTTTCTCTTTTATGTGGGCCTCAAATTATTACTTCAAATAATTAAAAAAATATAATATACAACAGATAGCAAAAGATCACCAGGCATACACATAAATAAGACTCTATGAGAAAGAGCAAGCAAAAATAAAATAAAACATAACAGCAAATTAGACAAAAAAGGGAATTAGTGAATTGATAGATTCATCAGAAGAAATTATTCAGAATACAGTGTGGAGATAAAAAGAGAGGGAGAAATAAATCAAGAAAAAGAGGTAAGAGTCTTAGAAGATACAGTAATAAGGTATAGGCATATGTTTAATTGCAATCCAAAACGGAGAAAAGAGACAGAATTCAGCAGATACACATCTGAAGAGAGAATCACTGAGAATTCTCTGGAGCGGATGAAAGACATTAATGCACAGATTCAAGAAATCTCAAAATCCTAAGCAAGATAAATAAAAAAGAAATATATTATAAGACATATTATGACACTGCAGAAAATCAAAGATAAGGAGTGTTTTTAAAGCAGCCTGTAAAAAAAGAGATTACCTTCAAAGGAGCAGCAGTTAGACAGTGGAAGACAGTGAAATGATATGTTTAAGGTGCTGAAAGAAGATAGCTATCAACCTAGAATTTTATATTTGGTAAATATATCTTTCACGAATGGAGAAGAGGAAAAGAACATTTTCAAACTAAAACTGAGTGAGTTCTCCAACAGCAGATCTGTAACAAAGCAAATGCTAAAGGAATATTTTAGATAGAAAAAAATGATTTCAAACTTCCTAAATCTGATAAAGGCCATCTGTGAAAAACCCACAACTAATGTCATACCTAATGGTGAAAGACTAAATGCTTTCTGCCTACGATTGTCAATAAGACAAGGATGTCTGCTCTCTATTCAACATTTTACTGGAGGTTGTAGCTGGGGCAATTAGGCAGGAAAATAAAATAAAAGACATCCAGATCAGAAAGCAAGAAATAAAACTATCTCCATTTGCTGATAACACAATCTTATAATAAGATTTTTATTCTTATATCCTTATAAAATAAAAACCTAAGGAATCAACTAAAAACTTAATAGAGCTAATAAATGAGTTCAGCAAGGTTTCTGGTTACAAGGTCAATATACAAGATTCATTGCATTTATATATTCTTACGATAAAAATATCTGAAAATGACATTAAGAAAATAGTTCTATCTAAAATTGCATCAAAAATAACAAAATACTTAGGAGTAAATTTAATAAAAGAAGTAAAAAACGTATACTCTGAAAACTATAAAAAATGTTGAGATAAATTAAAGAAGACTGAACTAAATGGGAAAACATCTCTTGTTCATGAATTGGAAGACAATGGAGTAGGCAATGATCTCTTAGATATGACCCCAAAAGCACAAGCAACAAAGAAAACAGTGAAATTGGACTTTATCAAAATTAAAATTTTTGTGTGTCAAAGGATATCATCAAGAGAGTGAAAAGATAACTGACAGAATGTGGTGCTGCTAGAAATCATCTTAAGAATTTGAAATCAAAACTTTGCTTGGAAGAACGGAAGTATGCTAAGGGATAAAAGCACAAAAACCGAGTGGTTCCCCAGCAGCCAGACCGCTAGTCCTCCTGGGAGGATTTCTGTATGTTGGGCTGGTAAAGGTCCTGTATAGTGATTGTGTTTTCCAAGCTAAAATGTTTGTGTACATGAACTGAGAGGTTTCCCCTCTTACTTTTGATTAGTTTAAATGAAAAACAATTTTTTAAAATATCAAACTAAATTATCTTTAGTTAATGCATGTAATAAATTAACTTTGTGATAACCATAGAGGAGAGGAAATTCCCTGTGTGCAGTGGTCAGGGTGATGGCTGTGGAAATTTTCATTGCCCCCCTAGTGATACTTTATCTGAGCTGACATAGAGTGTTAGGAAGCAGCAGGGCTCTGTGTTTCCTGCTCTCAGGAATCAGGAGGAGAATGAGGCAAGAAAGCAAACAAGGTAGGGAGGGTTGGTTTCTATTTGACTAGCTGTAGGCCTGATTGGCTTCCTGCCATCTCCCGGTATTCAACATACCAACTGCATGTTCACTTTTAGGTACTATTATTTAGAGGGGCTAAAAATTTACTCAGGGTCTCTGAGTCATGGGAAAAATTAAGGCTCCAACTTGCACTTTCCTTCATGAAGATTTTCCTTAAGTGACAGTGTTTATTTTTTCTTATCATAAAAGTAATATTAAGTGGTAGAAAAATGAAAGAATAAAAATTTTTTAAACATCCAAAAGAGAGATGATTAGACAGAGCACAGAGGGTTTTTAGGGCAGTGAAACCACTCTGCATGACACTACAATGGTGGATACAGGTTATTATACATTCGTACAAACCCATGGAATGAAACACTAATATTGAACCCAACTGTACACTATGCACCTGTGTGATAATGATGTGTCAATGTAGATTCATCAATTGCAAGAAATGTCTCATTCTACAGGGGGTGTTGATAATGCAGGAGGCTCTGCATGTGTGGAGTATGGAGGCGTGGCACATACGGGAAACCTCTGTACCTTTCTGTAAATTTTACTGTGAACTTAAAACTGCTCTGAAAAATAAATCCTATTGAAGAAAATAAATAAAAGGAAAAATAAAAATTCCCTAAACCAAAAAAAGCATAGAGAATAAACTATGATTCCACCTATAAGAGTTACCATTGTTAACATTTTATCTTTATTTGCCTGTAGTCTTTTTTCCTCAAATACATAGTTTTTAGATAATTGGAATCAGAATGCACATACAATTTTATCACACTTTTTTCATTTAACTTTACAATTATCAAAAATATTTTCTTCATTAGAAACTCATTGCAAACGTAAATTTTGATATGCTATCATGTGGATGCACCATGTTTGTTTAACCTTTCTGCCACTATTGGATATTTAGGTTGTTTCCAATCTTTACTTTTATTATGCATAATATGATTTTTGAAAAACCAGAACCTCTGATTTTTGAAACCTTGATGGGTAGAAGTTGAAAAAACTAGCATTTAAGCTGGAGGCAGTTTTCAATTTCACTAGAGATTGATGCTCTAATACTCCTTTGGGACAAGCTGTGTTTTGTTCTGGGAACTGCTGGAATTAACACTACAATTACACAAATGTAAAGCAATACTTATTTGCCATTTTGGAGGTAAAATGTGGTGTTACCACCAACCATAAGGTGGACATCTGTGGACTGTGAATCCAAGTGTCCTAAAGAATAAGGGACATTATTTTGAGTATATACCTGGGTCAGAATTATGTCTCTCCAGAATTTATTTGCTTGGTAAAAAGAAGTAAATGGAGTAAAAAAAATTTTTTTGTTGTTTGAAATGAAATTTCTCTGTGCCTAAAGTGTTGTTCTTCTGAATGTGAGTATGTATGCCTGCATAAATGCCTGGCTACCCAGAGCATTCAGCCACTTGAGATCTAGATAAGATGGTTCTATTAATCATTCTATAGCTCATGGATCTCCAAAGTCCTGCCTAAGATTTCTGCGATTTCCTGAGGGGCTTATGTTCTCATCACTTTTGCTTCTGGGACCCTACATCCCTGCATCTGTTTTTGTTCCATGACTTGTGTACCAAGATCTCAAATCCAGCCTCCTCGTCCATTTCCACTATACAAATTCACACAGAGCATCTTAATGTGGAGAAATAATACTGATGACCACTCACATTTACTGAGCACTTACACTGCAGCAGGCATTATTTAAGAACTTTAGAGGTATTGCCCAATTGAATCTTCATAACAACCCTATGAGATAGGTATTCTAAACATCCCAACTTTACAGATGAAGAAACGGAGGCACTGAGAGATTAGGTACAATTTATGTGCAAGTACGCTTACTAAAACATTCATTTATTCAGAAAATTAGTATTCATTGTAATAATTCTGCAGTGTGTTGGGGATTCAATGGTAAAAAATATAGACATGGAGTTTGCCCTCAGGGAATTTACAGTTGAGAAGCAGGTAATAGATAATTAAGAAATTATCAAAAGCATGAAATAGGTGAAGTGCAGAGGGATACTCCAAAGAATTTTATTTTTGTAGTTGTGGAAACTTCCTGAATGAAGTGACACTTAATGGAGATCAAAAGGATGATTGAAAGTGAGCCAGAAAATGGGAGAAGAGCCAGGTCAAGAGTGTTCCAGGCAGAGAGCAGTGTGTGCACAAGCTGGGCATGAAGAGCGAGTATGATGAGGACCATGTGCTGAAGGAGTTTGGAATGGCTGCAGCACAGAGTGAGGTGGCGTGAGTGGTGAGAGAGGGCTGAGGAACTGGGCAAAAGTCAGGACATGCAGACCTTGTAGGCCATAGAGGGTTTTGTAGGTCTGTTAAAGATTTTAGACTCCGACCCCAAGTGTAATGACCAGTCAATGATGGGTTTAGACAGGGGAGGGACATGATCATATATACATCTTAGAAGGTTACTTTGGTTGCATATGAAGATTGGAATGGACTAGTATGAAACTGCAAACAGCAGGAAATCCAGGGGGCTTTGAATGGGCTGGGCAAGAGCCCACGGTGGCCTGGATTCAAGGAGTCTCAATGCCAATGGAGAGAAGTAGATGGATTTGAGGTTTACTAAGAAAGCTGTATTGGTTAGTGTTCTTAGTTACAAAAACAGAATCCATTCCAGGTGATTTAATCAGGAAGGGATTTATTACAGGACATTAGGTAGCTCATAGAGCATTTAGGAAGGTTCATGGAATAGACTCTAGGCTGAGCTTCTGGGAATAAGTATAGAGGAGATGGTAGGGAAATCCCTTTGTCATGGCCAGAAATCTCCCTTTGTCGCTACCAAACCCAGAACCATACTGCCTCTGCTACTGTCCATACCAACAACATGGATGCCCCATGCTCTGCCTCTTTTCTTACATAACTCAGCTCTGATCAAAGCCTCACTCAGGTTCATATAATTAGAAGAACCTTACTCATATAAGGCACCCCAGTGCCAAGGAAGCAAGAGAAATGCATAACCTTTGTATAGGAGTATAGGAAGATGTGCTAGAAAGTAACTGGAATGGTGTTGAATAAGCCAACCTGTAGTACCTGCCCCAGAGGTGGCAGGGTCACCAATAGGTTTTGGTGAATGACATTGAGAAGGGTAAGGGAGAAGAGGGTTTTAAGAGAGATCCTTGGTATCTGAGGGGACTGTGGTTGATTTTATTGAAATTAAAAACATGACAGAAGGCAAATTATTTGGAGGTGGGAGATAGGAGAGAGGTGAGTTCAGTTGGGTAGGGGTTGACTTTGAGGTATCTTGGGCTGTGTATATAGAGATGTCACATACACAGTTAGATGTAGGGATCTGGTTTTTGAGTCGTCAACATATGGATGGCACATGATAAGAGAGATGAGATGGTCATTAGAGAAACAAGATCACATAGGAAGGGAGTGTAGAATCTGTAGCATGGAGAGTCAAGGACAGAACCTTTAGGAATACTTCCAAAACTTATAGGACGGGTGGAGCAAGAGGCATCAACAAAGAGACTGGGAAGGTTGACCAGAGAAGTGGAAGCAGGTTGAGGATGTGGGGTCATGAAAGGCAAGAGAAAAGAGTGTTTGGAGGAAAAGGGAAAATGTGTCAGTATCAAATGCTGCGAGAGGCCAAGCAGCTGGAGGATGGAGAGGAGTCCAGTAGATTTATTGATAAAGGAGTCACTAGTACCTCTTCAGAGGATAATTTTAGTAGAGTGGTAAGGAAAAAACCCAGAACATAGGAAGTGAAGGAGTGCATAGATGTAGGGAAGAGAAGAGAATTACAGTAGATGTTTCTTTCCATAAGTTTGTCCATGAAAGAAGAGATGGGAAATAGGATGATAGGTGGATGGGAACATGGGGTGAAGAAAAACTAGGGGTGGGGAGTGGGAAAGCATGGCTAGAGTGTGTAAATGCTGATGGGAAACCAGGAGAGAAGAAGAGGAATATTCAGAAAAGAGGCTGGGCATGGTGGCTCACACTGATAATCTCAGCACTTTGGGAGGCTGAGGAAGGGGGATTGCTTTAGGCCAGGATTTCAAGACCAGCTTAAGCTACATAGCAAGACTCTGTCTCTACAAAAAATGGAAAAAAATCTTAGCTGGGCATGGTGGTGCACACTTATATTTGTAGCTACTCTGGAGGCTGAGGCAAGAGGATTGCTTGAGCCTAGGAGTTTGACGTTACAGTGAGCTATGATCATGCCACTGTACTCCAGCCTGGGTGACAGAATGAGACCCTGTCTCTAAAAACAAACAAACAAACAAAACAACAAAAGAGAGAGAGACAGAGAAGGATAATTGAGAGATTGAAGTCCCTGAGAAGATAGCCAGGGTTAAGCCAGAGTTTAGGCCAACAGGAAATTCATGAATACAATTTATTTTCCCATCCGCCACCTTCAGCTATTGAAGAGTTCAGCATTTACTATAAATTTCCCCATTTAATTATCCTTCTATTTGCTCTCAAATTTATCCTCCTCCTCTCCCTTCTTCTCTAACTCTTCCCACTCCCTCCTTCTCCTCTCCCCTTTCCTTCTTTCTTTCCTTTCCATCATGTCTTTATTGAGAACTTGCTTTGAGCCAGACATTGTGCTAGATTCAAGGGATACAGTGTTGAATAAAACGCTTATAACCTGTCTTCTTTGAACTGGAAGAATAATAGTGAAAGAGGCATTAATCGTATCACAATTATGAACCTGAAATTATACAGTGATAAGAGGCACAAAGGAAAGGCTCATAGTGCTGCTTTGGCATGTAATAGGGGGTTTGGGCTAGTCTGGGGAGTTCAGGAAAAGCTTCTCTGAGAAAGTGAAAATTGATCTGAAATGTGAAAGATGAGTAGAAATTCACTAGGTGATGAGGGCCAAGTGGTTGGGAGCAAGCAACATTGCTCATAATAGCAATGAACTTTAGAAATAACCCAAATGTCCAAAAATAGGGGATTTTTTTCAATAAATTATGGTGCATCTGTGTGATGAAATAATGTGCAGTCACTTGTAAGAACTAGGTGGATGTGTATACTTTGGTTGTATGGTTCAGCAAATATGGAGGCCATAAAATAATGTATTAATATTTCACATAATTTCCTTTATGTAAAATATGTATTATAGATAAATGAATAAAATATCTAGAAGGATGATAGTGGGGCTTTCAGTTTCTACATTCTACATAAGCATGTATTACATTTATAATGCAGAAGCAAACTCAAGGAACAAATTATCATTTTGGAAGAAGAAATAATTGACCAAAACCTTACCCATTTTATGCAATTAAAGGAAATCCAAAACATTTTATGCAACTTTAGATGTGCTTTGAGGGGGAACAATTCCACAACAGGTCAGACCGGGGGCAGGACAGACAAGGGCTGGGTGAGCACGGGGGTATGTATTCAGGTCACAAGTAAGCTGGCTTGGGTAGGGAAGGAAGCTCCTTCCTCCCTGCCTTCCCCAGGCTGCAAGCAGTGGATCTTGGGCCAGGAGGAGATCTCACACCTCTTTTCATGAGTTCGTCCTGAGCCAGGGAACCGACAGCTCTTTATTCATTTATCTGGAATTCACTTTTAACTGGACATCCAGTATTTTTATTTGCAGAATCTGGCAATCTTACATAGGATCTGAGCCACAAATATGAGCCACATATGTAATTCTAAATTTTCTAGTAGCTATATTTTAGAAAGTAAAAAGCAAGTAAATTGATTTACATAACATACTTAATTTAACCCGATGTATTCAAAGTACCATTTCCATATATAACTAATATAAAAAGTATTAATGAGATGGTTTGCATTCTCTTTCTGTACTAAGTCTTTGAAATCCAGTGTGTATTTTACTCTTCCATCACATCTCAGTCCAAACTAGTCACAACCTAAGCGTCTAACAGCTGCGTGTGGCTAGTGGCTACCGCATTGGACTGCACAGGTCTAGCTCTCCAGGCGTTCGGAGTTTCTCGGCCTGGGGCCTGGGCACCTTTTCACAGCGCCCAGGTTCAGCCAGGTCGCCCCCACTGCTTGGCAGGGCCGCCTGGGCACAGAGCACGCGGAGATGAGTGGCGGCCGCCACGAGAGGGAGCCAGCCCCTCGGAGTAAAGGCTCCTTCTCCATGTCTCCGCACTAGGAAGGGGCGCGGAAGACGCGGGGCGAGTCCGCACGCAACACACCTGGCCCTGATCCTCAGCTTCCCTCACACTCGCTTTCCCTGCCAGCGTTTCCGCAGTCTGCTGTGGATCTCCCTGTCAAGTTGTGCAGTAATCGTCCCACTTAGGAAAGTGCCTAGGGGATGCTTGTAGGAAAGCAAAGAGGGTGCTCAGAAAGTAACTGTGCATTTTCTCCCTGCCCTACAAGTACATTGGGGGTGATGTGATACACCTAATATATTAGTTCTCAAACACTGCAGGGTAACTAAGGAGCTTGTGAATACATCCTGTTTTCTGGTCCTGTCTTCAGGAGATTCTGATTCAGTAGGACTGGGATGAGGCCAGGAGTTATGAATTTTAAAGAAGTTCTCTAGATGATTCTGAGCAGCCAGTCTGATACTGATTTTGTAGGTTGTTGTTTGGGAACCATTGGCACTTGGAAGGAACAGGGGATTTGGAATCCAGGGTCCTGGGTTTCACGTCTTACTTGGCTGTGTACTCGACTTCTCTGAGCTTTGGTTATGACATTTGTTAAAGGAGACTAAGAAGACACTCTGCTCAGGTGGTATCTGGGTAAGGGCTGGGCACCATGCTCTTCCCTCTCCTGCCTTCTCCCTCTTCCCTCATTCTCTGCACTGCACACTGTTCCTTGCACAGGCCAGTTTTCCTCCCCTCCCCACCACTGCTCATCTCTCTCCTGCCACGTGGGATGCTCTCCCTTCCTTTCTCCCTCCTCTGTCCCAGCTGGGCTGCTAAGCCAACAGCCCACCTGCTTCCCTTTGACTTTGGATTAGATTTTGTCTTTGGTATCCTATTGCGCCACTCCTGAATCTGATTCAGTTTCTTTGACCCAGCAAGGAATTTACTGTGGGGCCAGTTCATATAAGGCCTTTCCTTTTCCCTCATCACTCCTTCCACCCTACCCACCTCCTGCTTATCCACTCCCTACCCTCTGTGAGTCAGGCGTACCTGGCAGGTTTTTGAGGGCCAGGATGGGCTTCCTAGGGAAGGGGAGAAGCAGAAGTTCTGGGTGGGGAAGAGCAAAGAAGACAAATCTACTCTCCTTTTCAACTGCAGGCTGAAACAGGTTCTCTAGACAACGAAACACATCAAGAATAAAGCTAAAAGACAGATGACAAATGGGGACAAACAGACAAAGGATTAATATCTTAATATGTCTCATCTGTAAATAACATTAAATTAAGTTTGGAGTTTTAGATTAATATCCTGGACCAACCATTCTGATTGTTGAACTGAGACAGTGATTGTAACTTAAAAAGATTGTCTGCTAACCAAGAGTGAGCAGAAAAATCATGGGCTTGCTGGAGTTTTCACCCTAGTTGCAGAAGAAATTTATACCCATTGACCAAATTTTGAAATAACAATAAAGGACCCAAAATAAAACTTTGTATTTTTAAAAACATTTTTATTTTGTCAACAGTAGTGTCTATTCAATGTACTGGTCACATCCAGTGTTCCGTAACCTTTTGATTTTTTACTTAATATAGCATTGAATAATTTTCTATTCTGTTACAGCAGGATTTACTTCAGTCTTTTAAAAGACTTCATAGAATTCCATCATGTGACTTCATTCTAATTTATTTAATCAATTCCACATTAATGTATGTTTAGTTGTTTCTAATGTTTTTATTATAAGAATAGTGATATTAGTATCTTAAAACCTTAATCTTTCCCCATTTGTTTCATTACTTTCTTAGGATAAACTCCATGAAATGAAATATCTGGTATGAACTGTAAAAAAAATGCACATTTAAAATTTTGATCATATTATTCTTTCAAAAAGTTAGATCAACTTACACTTTTGTTAACAAGCTGTGTTTAATGCCAATTTTCCATATTCTTGAAGACTGAGGATTATCAATATTTTTATTATTTTCAAGAAAGAATAGGTGGAAGTGGTTTCTTATTTAAACCTGCGATTCTTTGATTATTGTCTACTGATAAGCACCGTTTGCTGCATTTGTAGACATTTTTTATTTCTTCTCTTTTGATTTGCTTATTCATGTTGGTGAGTAAAATTTTAATCAGGTTAATAATTCCATTACAAAGTTGTGTTTTAATATCTTCTTTTAGTGAAATTAATGTCAAATTGGTGGGCAGAGGTCTCTACCCCCCAATTATATATAAAATTAATGCCTCCAATTACCGTTTTAGATTAGAGTACTTTTCAGATTCTTATCTACTGTGTAACTCAAGGTTTTATGTATATATTTTTTGAAGAGTGTGAGTGTAGTTGAAGCTTGCTCAGACAGAAACAAGCTTGTTAACATGGCTGTTGGTAGGGGAGGGAGCTGCTTACCTCGTTGGCTTCTCCGGGGCTACCCACTCATCAATTCTCAAAGTGAGGCAGTCTCGCTCTATCTGAAACAGTCTTTGGGGATGTTTATAAAGACTGCAAAGGGGTTTGTTAATGATACTGAATTCATACTTTTACTATACAGTTAACTTAAATATAAGTATATACATTTGATTAAGCATATACAAATGGGATCTGTGATCGATTTCAGTTTTCTCTTCATTGAGGAGCTTATTATGAAAATCTTCACCTAGGATGATGATTAGAATGACCATTTCTGGCTCATCTGCAGCGACCAGGTTTCTGGGGACCCTCTCTGTGTGTCTTAGCAGTATATCCTTACACTAGGCTCACCATTTGCTGTTGGCAGACATTTCCTGCTTTCCCCCTCATGTTTCGGTTCGGTTTAGGGACCCAGAGTAATCATGAGAGTGAAGTTCAGGGTTTTTTCTTCCCTCTGGTATGTTTTGCAAAATGCAGTGAAATAACTGAATCCAAAGGGTACAATCCCAAGACAACTATCCTTCTCCAGGGTCACCCAAACCCAGTCTTGGGATAACTTTTTCCCTGCTCGTGGACGACACCGTAAGCAGACCCAATAGCTTTCCTAACCATCCTTAGATGGCAAAAGATCCCTAAATCAGAGTGACCAAAAACCAGTAATCAACATGCCCACTCTAACAATGGTATACCTAGCATATATGACACCCCCAGAGGGTCACTTGTTAACATTTATTCCTTCTATAGCAGCGGTCCCCAACCTTTTTGGCACCAGGGACCGGTTTCATGGAATAAAATTTTTCCATGGACTAGGGATGGGGGTAGGGTGGGGTGGGGAGTGGTTTTAGGATGATTCAAGGCATTACATTTATTGTGCAGTCAAACCTCTCTGCTAATAATAATCTGTATTTGCAGCTGCTTCCCAGCCTTGGCATCACTGCCTCAGCTCCACCTCAGATCATCAGACATAAGGAGGGAGCAGCCCAGATCCCTCACCTGTGTAGTTTACAGTAGGGTTTGCGCTTCTATGAGAATCTACCCACTGCTAATCTAATGAGAGACAGAGCTCATGTGGTGATGCCAGTGATGGGGAGGAGCTGTAAATACAGCTGAAGCTTTGCTTGCTTGCCCACCTCTCCCCTCCTGCTGTGAGGCCCAGTTCCTAACAGGCCATGGATCAGTACCAGTCCACAGCAGTTCTATAGGATCAAATTATCTTCAGTAATAATTATGAAATGGAACAAATAATAACGATGGCCAAAGAAAAAATGCAGACAGCAAAATTTTTCTTTTATCAAACTTCTGTATGTAATCATGCCAGTAATTAAAAAGAAACAAACAAAACAAAAATTATAATACAGAAAAGGAGAAAAGTAATAAATTAATACTTTCTACTTATATTAGTTTTGAAAAAGGGAAATTATGCTGATGTTTGCACTCTGTTTTAAATTTTAAACTCAAGAAAAACTCTAAGTCATCTCTTAGAATGACAGACTTGAAGTAACACATGTTGTTTGTCTTTACAATAACATGCTCATTGTTCACTTCGTATCTTCTGATTAAATGCAGGAATATGTAGTACCACCAGAGCTGGAGATAGTAAACCGTGCCTAAAACAAACATGAATGATTCCCAACCTTCCAGAACTTACTCTTGAAGTGAATGTGTGCAGCTAAGTGTGTTGGGGACAACTGGACAGCTGGAAACTTTCTGAATTAACTTCTATGTAGAAAATATTTATTAAAAAGGAAGTGGTAAAAATGTGCTAATTTGAAGCTTACATGTTATTAATACTCATGTATTAGTAACCACAGTGATTATTTAGATGTTAAACCAACAAAAGAATTTTTGAGGGATGAGTATTTATCATTGGCAATGTATAGAAATACTACATAATGGTAATAAGAAACAGACCAACTTTGAATGAATTTGATGATTGCTGCCCAGTTTCTGTCATTGAGTGAAATGGAGGTAAAAATTATTTCCAGTTAATAAAGAATGAACTAAGTTATTTTCTTGAACACCTGAGTTTGTAGCTGGAGGTTTGTGTTTAGTAACTTGTTATTCTAGAAACTGCATCTTGGTGCTGTGGCTTTCCCTCTTGCTCTCTTCTGAGCACTGCATCTTCTTCCTGTTAATATATATTGTACAGTGTGTGTGTGTGTGTGTGTGTGTGTGTGTGTGGATAGAAGAAGGGATTTTAAACTCTTATATTTTTTTTTTTTTTGAGACAGAGTCTCACTCTGTTGCCCGGGCTATAGAGTGCCGTGGCATCAGCCTAGCTCACAGCAACCTCAAACTCCTGGGCTCATGCAATCCTTCTGCCTCAGCCTCCCGAGTAGCTGGGACTACAGGCATGTGCCACCATGCCCGGCTAATTTTTTACATATGTTTTTAGTTGTCTAATTAATTTCTTTCTATTTATAGTAGAGACGGGGTCTCGCTCTTGCTCAGGCTGGTCTTGAACTCCTGACCTTGAGCTATCCACCCGCCTCGGCCTCCTAGAGTGCTAGGATTACAGGCGTGAGCCACCGCGCCCGGCCTTAAACTCTTATATTTAGAGAGAAAAATCACTTCGTAAATGGGATCCAAACTGAGCATAGATGCCCCCCCTGGGCAGAGGTGTGAATGTGTAACCACAGGACACTGCACAGAATTTGGGGGATGTCCATGTTCAATGTCAAGTGGGTCACAGAGGCCCTCATCATTCCCCCACCCTCCCCTCTGGGACATTTCATACTCTCACCTTCTTTGGCAATTCCTGGTCTGAGGCTGCTCCAGGGAGCTAAAATAGATTCCAAATACTTTAGTTCTGAAAAACATTGATCAGAATATCTGTGGCAGAGTGAGGGGCCTGCAGTTGTAGAGGAGGTGCTCTCTCATGGAGTAATAGAAATTTTTCTAAATAGTGAAATCCAACATGGCTTTGCAAATGACTGCTGGTGAGTAGAGTCTTCAATCAGAATGCCTGTTTGGTGGTGTTTCAGCATGCAATTATCCCCAAAGTCCTCAGGGGGAGGCACAATTGGTGTGGACCCCATTGGGCCTGATAACTCTCTGAAGCCTCCCTGGGGTACGGTGCCCATGCCAAGAAGGCACTGCAGCAATTAAAGAAGGTTTTCTCCCGAGCTCTGGGGTATATTTATCTTCAAGCTAATGTTACAGTTGGTGCTTCCTTTTGCCAAGCTTCATACAACTGGGCCTCCTATTCCTTCATAGCCTCATAACAGAGTGAGAGGAGGGTTCAAAAATTTTTTTCCTTCTGGTGAGAAGGGAAGAGCGCTAGTGGAATACGCATTAGATTCAATAAGTCAGCCTCATTTCAAAGGCATCTTGTTGACCTATCGCGGGTCCAGCTGAAGCTGTGACCTAGAAGCGGCGCTGGGCCTTTTGTCCCCAGGGGCCGGTGGGAGGAAGGCTGGGCGGCTGGGACGATGCCCTGCTGGACAATGGGGAGCATTGACGAAGTGCTCCCATTTATTGGCTGAGCGACTGCATCAGTCATTCATTCACAGGCACAAGGTCTAAATTGCAGAACCAATTAACAGCACTAATAGCCCTTGCCTGAATTAATCTTTGAGACAAAAGGGAGGAGAAGTGGAAGTGCTATTAGCAAATCAAGCTGTACCATCCCTGCTTTATTGCAGAAATCTCAGTGTCTGTATGTGGCTATTGTGCGCTGACTGCAATTACAGCCCTCATTTAAAAATGATTAAGTGGTTATAATTATTTTTCAATTAAAACTTATATCTTCCATTTATGCAACATTTCAGACTTCAATTAAACTTCTTTTTAAAAGTGCCGCTGAACCAAAAGATTCCTGTTGCCTCTTTTACCAAGAAATCCTAACCTCAACCAGATAGGATTTTGATTTCCAGCCTTTAGAATTAGTTCCATTAAATTTAGACATTGTGATGAAATTTAAAAAGCGATAAAATTTGCAGTGCCTACTAGAAGTGACCACCACTACCACCGGCACCACCACCACAATGGGTGTTGGGAGAGAAACAGTTCTGGACTTTTCCTGGGGGGGCCTGAGGAATTCGTGACTACTGAGAAGAGTGTCCTTGCCATTGGGAAGTAGTGTCACTAGAAGAGCTGCCGCCTGAGGCTCAATATTTAGAGTAGCAGCCTCAGCTGTGGTCTTGTGGCAGTAATGAGTTACTGTAAGAAATGTATGACATTTGGAGCAATTGAATTTGTTTAAAAGCTAGAGCAGTTTCAGGGTTTTCCCCATAAACTCATCTTATTTGCCCTTAATGTGCTTTCTTGAGGAGAGAAAGGAATTGTTAGGCATTATGCATATGCCATGGCCGGTGGTGGGGGAAGGAGGGGATGGGTAAATTCACTCCTAAAGGATGTGGTCCATGCTACCTGGGGGATGGGCACGCTTGTAGCTCTTACTTGGGCGGCGCAAAGGCAATTTGTGTGGCCAAAGTGTTTGTACCCCCGTAATACTCTGTAATTAAAAAAAAAAAAAGCCATGGCCTATTTTGTCTTGCTGCTGCCCATGAATGGAGCAGGTTTTTGGGAGTGTGACCCTCATGCGGACATAATGGTTTTGTGTATGGTGGGGAAGAAAAGGGCTGGAAACCTCCAGTGTCTGGAGGTTCTAATCAGAACTGTTTTATGGAGCTCAGCTCCTCAGCTTTAGTAAGGACCAGAGTTGTGTGATTTATAAGTTTTAAAATTATACAATTAAAAGAAATCATTTATAATCTTGTTCCTTGATAATAATGTCCTGCTTTCTCTAACCTTATTATGGCACTGATGAGGAAAATTATGTCTCAAGAAATGGAAGGCAATGGTGGTAAAGAAATCTGGAGCCTGCACTGTGGACCAGACGCTGCCCAAGAAACTCAGACTTATGGCCCCTTCCTGCCTGGAAGAGACGCACTACTGCAATACACTTTTTCCCTTTTTAAAATTTAAATAAAATATGTCATCTGTTATTGTTTATATTTGCAAAGTACTTTTAATTTTTATGCTTATAAAATATATGTCAATTGTAGAAGAATAGAACATTTGGGAAATAAACCTAAACAAAAAAATCAAATCAAATCACTCATAACCACTGTTAAAAATTTCATGCAATACCTTCGAGTATTAAAAAGTTATTTCCAATTAAAGTTAGATACCCTGAGTATCTGATCGTCGCATAGCCACAGGACAGATGGGCACTGTGCTCTCCCTCCTGTGTGGGCTATAGCCAGGGTTGGGGAAAGGATGGAGGTTTTTACCGAGCTCTGTGTGTTTCAGTAGGGAGTGCCCTGGGCAAAGAAACCTGCAAGATCCTCTGGATTCGGAGCAAAGCGAGGAATAGTACTTGGTGCAAACCAACAAAGAGAAACAAGAACGGTGGTCAAGACCTAGCAGCAACCCAGGAGCTAAGTCAAGAGCCTATTTTTTTTTTCTCTTCAATATAGGCCACACAGGGCTGGCGGCAGAAGAGGGCCCTGAAGACTGGGAGAGGCTGAAGTGTTTGGAAGTACAATTTTCCCAATTAATGATTTTAATAAAGCTTGTTACAGCTTAATTACTATTTTTGGTTTTTAGATATATGTCTACCCTTTTTTTATGTTCCTACTATTTGCTACTTAACTGGTCACTTTCCATCAGTTATTTTATATAGTTTACATAGGAGACCTATGATGACGTAGATGTTTTAAAAGCTAATATTTCCAGATAGGATTAGAGAAGTTGTTCAGAGAGGCTAGGAATTTTGCCCCTGGTTACACAGCTAATAAGCAACAGAGCTGGGTGCACCTGTCTCTATTAGCACCAGTGCCACTCTTTCTTAATTGCAATGGCTTTATAGAAAGTCTGATAGCTGGTAGGACAAGGACCTCCCTCCCTTGTCCCACCCCCACAGTCCCACCCGCTTCCCACCCACACACCTGTTCCTCTTCTTCAGAACAGCCATTGATTTTCTTGGCCCTTATTCTTCCCTGTGAACTTAAGGGTGAGCTTGTAACATTCCATAAATAAGACCCCTGTTGGTATTGATTGGACATTGATTGGAATGACATTAAATTTATAGGTTACTTTGGGGAATACGTGACATCTTTGTGAGATTAAGTCTCTCTCTCTATGAACGTGGAGTATCCTTGTTTATTCAGATCTCTTTTTGTGTATTTTAATAATATTTTATGATTTTTTTCACAAAGCACATCTATTCCAAGGCTCCTCACAGATCTTTATATTTTTGTATTGTGAATGGGATTTTTTCCTATTATCTTTTAAAATTGATTATTACTGTTGTATAGAATTTCAATTGATTTTTGTACATAAATTTTTTTCTCTGGTGAGCTTGCTGAATATCTTATTCTCAAATAAAGGCAGTTTTGTTTCCTCTTTTCCATTCCTGTATGTGTATTAGAATTGAATTGCTTGTATTCGATACAACAGTGAATAGAAGCAACGATGTGGGCATTTTTGCCTTGTTCTTGTTTTAAAGGAATGGCATCTAATGTTTCATTATTAACTTTATCATTTGTTTTAGGTTTTGATAAATTCCCTGTCTCAGGTTAAAGGAATTATTTTCTGTTTCTAGTTTGCTAAAAGTTGTTTTTAATCCTGAAAAGATTGACCTTCATCAGGTTTTTTTCTGTATTAACTGAGATGATCACACAGTTTCTACCATTTAATTTAGTATTGTGGTATGTTATATGACTTTCCTTGTATTCCTAGGATATGCTCTACGTTGTGATGATATACTGTTTAATTCAATCTGATGATACTTTACCTGAGATTTTCCCATCCAGTTTCGTAAGTGAGGGTGATCCACAGCTTCCTCCCTCCCTCCTTCCCTTCTTTCCTTCCTTATCTTGTTTTAATACAGTTAATACTGTTTACCCCCTCCATGAGCTAATTTTCATCTTTCTATTGTTTTCCATTCTTTAAAACAGTTTATGTGTGATCAAGACTGTTTATTTAGTATATATGTATTGAGAGCTTGCTATGTGCCAGGCCCTCTTCTAGTTCCTGGGGATACAGTAATGGACAAGCAAAAGTCCCACCACCTTACATATTCCTTAACATTTTTTTTAATTACTAAAAAAATTTTTTTGTATAGACAAGGTCTTGCCATGTTGCTCAGGCTGGTCTTGAACTCTTGGCCTCAAGTGATCCTCTCACCTCTGCCTCCCAAAGTGCTGGAATTACAGGCATGAGCCATTGCACCCAGCCCCTTAACATTTTCACAAAACTCTCCTGGCTCTGGATCTTTGAAAGTGGGAAAGAATCTTTTGATTCCAATTCAATTTTTTTCATGGATTTTGGCTTATTCAGGCTTTCTATTTTTCTTCAATTTGTTTTTTAGATTTTTCCTAGGAACTTTTCCAATATATGTACTTACCAATGTATTGAGATAAAATTATTTATAATATTAAATTATGATGTTTTAATCTCTTCTGTAGATGTAGCTTTGTCCTCTTTTTCCCCTCCATAACAGTGCTTATTTCTGCCTTTTCACTTGCTCAGTCTGGTTAAAGATTTATTTGTTTTATTATTAAACTAATTTTATTAGTTTTTGCAAGGAGCCATGTTTTAGTTCTTAATTTCTGCCCTTAACTTTACTATTAATATTTACTTCCATTTATTTTATAAAAATTTCTGTTTCTAACTTCTTGAGATGACCACATAACTAATTTCCAATCTTTCCATCAGAAAGTCATCTCTCTGTTATTCCCACTGAAAGGAACTAGGACATCTTGAAGAATGGCTGGGTCCAGATCTGGGGCAGAAAATATACAAAATGAGCCTGGAACATCTGTCACAATAGATAACAAAGAAGCTATCAAAGACTACCAGGGTCATAACAATAGGACTCTGAAGCCTAATTAAAGGGGTTCATTCTCACTGGCCAAAGATTTTGTGACAATATGGGACAATATGACCATCAAAAAGAATAATATCTGCAGAGGATTGAAATACACCATGTATATTAAAATCCATGAGCTCATAATAATACTAAAAATATCCTTCATGGTAATTTTTGATGTTGGGCTATTAACTCATTATTCTGAAAACCCTTTAAAAACGGAGAGTATCAGTATTTATGTTCTGCTTGTCTTATATAAACTATTCCTCAGGGTAACTAAACAGTGGAGGAGGGAAAGCTCTCTTTAGAATAATTTTAGATAATAAAGAAGATATACTTAGGATATCACTGCTTGGCAGTCCTTAGTGAACATAGGAAGGTAGGAAATAATCCACAGTGGCTGCTAAAGCCTCTTGATTTGATACATTGGGGAGTACATACTACCACCTATGAAGCATTCTTGCCTAAATGTCAGAGCTTGATTGAATCAGATCTCAGCATCTAACTAATACTTGGTAGGAAGTACGAAGAACCAAGGAACATGTTAAATGACCTCATGGGGGTGGCATCAATGAAATCCACATTGTGGGGGAAAAGAAAAACACCAGGCTTCTTTAACAAATAATTATAAAGGGAAAAAAAGGGAGTAGAATCTATAGATTAAAAGATACTTAAAAGACATATAAACCAAATACAATAAATGGATCTTATTTTGAACCCTGATTCAAACAAACTGTATAAAAATTTATTAGGGAATTATTATTAGTTGCTTTATTTGTGTTGATAGAATTGTTGTTGGTTAAAAAAGAGAGATGCCTGTCTTTCGGAGATGCACACTGAAGTATTTGTGGATGAAATGTGTGGTATGTTTTGCTCCAGAATAATCCAGCGTGATCAAATGCTGACAATGGAGGCTGGATAATGGATACACAGAGGTTCATTGTACTCTCCTCTCTACTTTTGTATATATCTGAATTTTACTATAATTAAAAAGAACACACCTAAAATTTTAAATTAACCTCTTGGTAGTAATTCAGCTTTATTCTGCAAGTTTTCCAGGAGGTACTTTCATTGTTCCATTCTAAACATTTTTTTGTTTTCATTGTGATTTCCTTTTTAAACAATGAATTTAGTGATGCATTTGTATACATACACACTTTATATACTTCAATGTTATATATTTTATATTATCAACTTTTTGTTCATTTCTGATTTAATTGTGCTATATCAAGAAATCTCTATATTGTATTGATTTTGTTCTTTGAAATTATTTGAGACTTCTTTTGTGAACTAATATTAGGTCAAGGCCAACTTTTAAAAAATAATTTTTAAAATAAATGTTGCTTTGAATTAATTAAAAATGCATATTATTTATTTTGTGGCTTCAAAATTCTCCTTATATCTATAGATCAACTTACTAATTGTGTTGTTCTTTATTCTTGTAAGATTCTTATTTGCTTAATCTATTCTCTGATGGAGCTGTGTTAACATTTTCTTCTATGATTATGGATTCCTTAATTTTGTTTGTAATTTTATAACTTTTTATGTTACACTTATTGAGCCTATGTAGTTAATTTTTACTCTATCTTTAAAGCCTGTTCTGGTTATCTAGTAGCATATCTGTGAGGCATAACACAACCACCATTTTTATCATGCTCATGGATTCTGAGCCAGGAAATTGAGCAGCAAATAGCAGGGATGGCTTGTCCCTTTGCTCTAACACATGTTGGGCCTCATCTGGGAAGATGCAAATGGCTGGGGGTGTCCCCAGTGGCTGAGTGCTGGAATCACCTGGAGACTAGAGCCTGCACTAGGGGTGACACAAAGGCTGGGACTGATGTCCAGGTCACCTTCACATGGCCCCTCCATGTGGGGACTTCTCACAGCAGAGTGGCTGGGTTCTGAGAGGGCACCCCAGAGGGTGTGCCTGGAGAGGAGGCATTCCAATAGCCTGAGGTGGAGGTTGCAAGGCTTTTTTTGATCTTGCTCCTTGGAAGTCTCCCAGTAGCATTGCTGCTGCATCTTATTGGTTTCAACCAAGTCACTAAAGCCAGCTCAGATTCAAGGGGAGGGAAATTAGACTCTACGTCTTGATGGTGAATGGCAGGGTCATATTGCAGAAGAGAATGTGGGATGGGATGGGAGAAGTTTTTGTGGCCAGATTTGGAAAATACAATCTCCTTCAGAGTCCATGGCGTTAGGTGCATATTTGCAGTATTTATTATTATGAATATATATTTTTTGTTTGACTATTCCTTTTGCTATTATGTCACGTTCCCCTTTATTTTTATTCATCTTAGAAGCTTTTTTGATGCAATTAATATTGCTTGTCTAGTATTCTTTTTGGTAATATTTGCATGATACAGCTTTTTTGATTCCTTTATTTTCCATCTTTCTTGTAGTTTTATTTTGGG
>CAUYRT010085919.1:0-11491 GCA_963574885.1 Lepilemur ruficaudatus | reverse complement strand
AGATTCAAGATACATATACTCAAGACACGACAAAATACATCACCTCAAACAAACTAAGAATCTGTCACAAAACAAAACAAAACAAAAAAAGTGTATAAAGTTCACATGCCAGTTGTGTTGTAGAATGTCTTATTGTGGGTTTGTCTGATGTTTCCTCATGATTAATTCACGGTGTACATCTTTGGCAGAAACATCCCAGTAATGCTGTGATAGTGTCAGTGCATTCCACAGGGATCTTTGTTATAAATGGCCAATTCGTCCATTTCTGGTGATGTTTATTTTAGTCACTTCATTAAAATGACATCTGTCAGGCTTCCCTCTGTAAAGTTACTCTTTTTCTCACTGTAATTGATGAGCATCTTGTGGAGAGGTATTTTGAAACAATGTAAATATCCCATTTTCCATATCCACTTCCAGCCACGAGGGAGTTGCAGGAACTGGGCTTACCCTACTGTCTTAAACATTAACCAAAAAAAACCCTGATGAAATACAGGAAACATTAGTTTCCAGACAGTGGATGCTAGGCAGTGTCACACATTGTGGGGAAACACGCACGTGAGGTGAGCCCCGATTCTGCCCCAGCTTCCTCTTGGGCGTGTGTTCAGGCCTTTGCCCCGGGAGGAGATCCAAACAGCGCACGCAGTCTCTGTGAGCGTGACAGGAATTCACAGGACAGAGTCTAGGAAAGGAGAAAGCGACAGAGAGCCCTGGAGATTGGCAGAGGATTCCCCGGGAGTGCTGAGCGGCCGTGTGAGGTATGAGGCTGGCGAAGAACCACCGAGGGCAGGCGGAGCCACCTGTGGCGCTCACGGAGGTGGGAGCAGTTCACATTCCCGCAGCCAGAGTGCAGGAGCCTCCTGGTACAGGGCACTAGGTGGAGGTCCCAGCCGCCTGGGTAGAGCTGCGGACTAAAGGCTGCTGTGGTCCTACCTCACAGAGCTTAAAAGCAAGTCCTGGTAGGATCAATCTATAACTCAACCATGTCCCAGAACAAAGCACAAAAATATTTAAAGGAATACAAAAAAACAAAAACTGAAGACCCTACAATTTAGAAGTTACAATGTCTAGCATCTAATTAATAATTTCCAGGGATGCAATGAAATAGGAAAATTTGAGCCTTAATGAGGAAGAAAACTTATTCACAGCTGACAGAGAAATGGCACAGATGATAGGATTATAGCGGCAAGGGCATTAAAACGGCAATTATAAACATGCTTAATATGTTCCAGAAGGCAGCGGAGTGCACAGGAAGGGTAGGAAGGAAATGGAAATCTTTTTTTAAAGACTCATATATAATTTCTACAGATGGACATCAAACTTTCCTCATCCAACTTTTGATTTTTTCATGTGTTTATATCAGTATAGACTTACAGTTTCCTATTTTATTCAGTGGGTTATAATTTACTAGCATTATTTATTTTGATACTCAAATTGTACTTGATTTGGCCAGTAGGAGCCACTTCAGACTGTCACCTGTGCCCTTTTGACATGCCTCAGTCATTCTTTGGGTGCTCTTTAACCTTCCGATAAAGTTAAAGGGTAACCGAGGTGACCCCCAAGTTTACATCAACCTGCAGTTCCAGGCCAGCACCATGTAGATTTCATTCCAGTCATCTAAACTTGTAGCTCCTCCTCCAACAGTGAGAAGCCTGACTGCTCGCTCCTTCATGTGTTTGTGTACTTGGTCAGCCCCCCGTATGCAGCATGTCCCTACTGCCACCACCGCTGCCCTGGTGGGTGTCCCTGACCCCACTCAGGCTCCCACCCCCCACACGGGGCCACTGTCACACTCCTCCACGTGGACGTCATCCTCACCCTGCCTGCGCTCTGACATCCTGCGCCACCTTCCCCAGCCCTGAACACCATCACCCCTCCCAGGGCCACCGTGGCTCCTCCCTCTGTTCAGGTACCTCCCTTACTCAGGACCACCTAATGCCTTTTGTTGGCAATGTTTTGGTGAGGCGCAGAGGAGGTGCTTTGTGATGCACAGAAGTTAATTTCCTTTATGGTTTCTGTTTTCCTGTGTCTTATTTAAAAAATCTTTTCTTTGAAGAAGAATATTCTTCTACAAAACTTAAAAAGTTTTGTTTTTCACTCTAAGGTTTTAATTCCCCTGGAATTGACTTTTGTGTATGACAAGTAGATATCTAGATTTTTTTTCTTTTGAAGTGGGTATTTCTTAAGACATGAGTCTCAGCATTAGGTACTGTATAGTTCATATTTTTCCCACTGACCTGCAGTTTCACCTCTGTCAATATCAAATTTTCACGTATGTGTGGGCCTGATTCTGAGTGCTCTATTGCATTAGCCTTGTTGCCTCTTCCTGTGCTAATCATTACCACGCTTTCTCATTTACCATAACATTTGAATCAGCCAGAATCTGGTCAAGAAAACAACCATTCTAAGTATTTCAAGCAACCGTGGACTTAGTGCGGAGAATCGGGTGTTTGTAAAACCACTGGCAGGAAAACGGTGCAGGAAAGTGGCCGCAATCAGGTTTACCACTAACTTTCCCGGAGTCAGGAAAGGGCAGAAACCACAGAAAATCTCTGAAAATAATCAGTTGTCATCAATACTCAGGCCAGTGATTTACAAGCAGGTACCTGAAGGATGCATCAAAATCTTGCATCTGCTGAAGTTCGTCATGCATCTGTCCCTCCTTGACAAAAGGAGCAAAAACACTTCTGCTTCTCTTGTGCCCGCAGAGTTTAGACGAGTGCCTTACGAATGTCAGCAGAAACCTGCTGGCCGGGAGCTGGGGAATGTAGCTCCTGGCTGTGCGCCCGGGGAGCTGGGGTGAGGCGGGCAGGGGCAGGAGGAGGTGAAGCGCCCACGGGCAGTCGGCATCAGCCACCTTCGTTAGACCCGTTGCGTGTCCCTCCCGCTCGTGTGCTCACACTTTGTTCATGGTTGTCATGGCAATTCCAAGTCCTTTGCATTCATCGGAACTTGCAGGTGATCTTATTTAATTTTATGAAAAATTCAGGATTTTAATTGGATTTACACCCAAGTTTTAGAGTAATTTTGGGGTAATCAGCACCTTTATGATATTCAGGCTTCCCATTCGTGAACATGATTCATCTTTCTTTTTAGTGTTTTTCAACAAATACTTAAAATTTTCTTCATGAAGGCGCTGTGCCTCTTTCATCATATTTAGTAATTCCACAACACTCAAAGAGTGTGCACCAGGCACTATTCTAGGTGGTAGGGATATAGTTGTGAACCCTGATGGACCTTACAGACAGCACACTAATTATTTGTGAATTCAAATTTCAGGAGTGCTTTGGCTCATTTTTTTCCCCCTTTTTAAAGATGGGGTCTTGCTGTGTTGCCCAGGCTGGAGTGCCATGGCGTGATCATAGCTCAGGCAGTGCTCCTGCCTCAGCCTCCTGAGTAGGTGGGACTGCAGGCACAGCCACCGTGCAGGGGTAAGGGTGCTTTGCAAGACAGTATTGCTAGGAAGGCCTCTCAGAGTAGAAAGCCGAGGGAGGCTGAGTGAGTAAGCCCTGCGGCTGCCCAACCAGGAGGCAGCACGTTCAGAGGCTCCGGCAGGAGCAGTGGCAAGGGGCCACTGTTGCTGGAGTGCAGCTAGCTGGGAGGACTTTACAGGTGACAGACGGGCTTTGCCTGGGAGCACACAGGTGAGGTGAGCTGAGGTACGTTTTAAAACAGCTACTGCAGCCGCCTGGTGGAGAACCGGCTGCAGGGAAGGAGGCAGAGAGCAGGGGCCAGCGGGGAGACCTCCGCAGCCGTCCAGGCCAGCAGGCCGCGGGGCAGGCGAGCAGGCCACGGGCTGGCACGTGTCTTAAGGTCATGCCACAGGTTTTGTCCTGGACACCTGGAGGGATGGAGCTGCCATTCAGGAGATGTAGGAGACTTCAGAGGGAACAGGACTGGGGAGAAAGATCAGGTGTTCGGTTTTAAGTAAATTTATACCCAGTGACATACAACATGTATACAGAAAAGTACACAACTCAAAACCACATGAATTTTTACCAAGTGAACCCATACCAGTAAGTGAGTATGTGGTCTTTCCCACCATAAGAGTAAGCAATATCTTTTAACCCCATAAATCTGGTTTGCTGGTTTTCGAACTGTGTGTAAATGGAAAGGTAGATATTCTGTCCAGTTTCCTTTGCTCAGCATTTTATTTGCGACATCCGTCACAGTTACACGTACTTGCCGTGAAGCTTTCCGCCGAGTGAGTACAGCGTCAGTAACTCACCCTGGAGTTGAGAGTCCCGTTTATCAGGTATTTCCTGTACAGTTACTACTTTTTTGTCCTGTTTAAGAAACATTTGCCTACTTTAAGGTTATGATGATAGTCTCTTGTGTTTTCTTCTAAATATTTTCCCTGGATTTTCTGCCTTTTTGTCTTACTTTTTACATTTGAATGTGCAACCCCCACTGAGAATTGATTTTTATGTGTGATATGATGTAAAGTAGAGGTCAAGATTAATTTTAAAAAATAAAATCAACCAAATCAATCAACCCAGCTCCGTTTATTTAAAAGTTTATTCTGTTCTTTCTACAGTGTCCTGAAGTGTCATATTTGTCATAAATCGGGTGACCACATATGTGTGGATCTGTTTCTGGACTCCCCACTGTGTCCATCCATTTTTCTATCTGTGCCAATCCCACTCAGTCTTAATTCTTGTAGCTTTATAACAGAGCCGAACTTCTGGCAGTGTAACTCCCCCAGCTTTGCCGTTCTTCTAGACTGCCTTGGATATGTTTGGCCCTTTTGCATTTCCATATAAAATTGAGAATCAGCTTGGTAATTTCTAAGCAAACAAAAATAAAACCCTGTTGGGGCTTTTTATGTAATTTATACAGAGTAAAATGTTAAAATTTTGAAGGTACAATTCAATGATTTGTGACTAATGTCTCCACCCATGTAATCAACACCCTAGTCAAGATACAGAACAGCCTAATCCTCCTGGCACGTCCCCTCAGCCCCTTCTAGTCAATCTCCATCTCCTACCAGGGGTAATCACTCTGATTTCTAGCACCACGAATTAGTTCTGACTGTTCTAGGACTTTGTATACATGAAATAAAGTATGAACTAGCCAGGCCCAGTGGCTCATGGCTATTATCCTAGCATTTTGGGAGGCCAAGGCAGGAGGATCACTTGAGGCCAGGGGTTCGAGACCAGCCTGAACAATGTAGGGGAGACCCCATCTCTACAAAAAGTATAAAACTTAGCCAGGTGTGGTGGCCCACATCTGTAGTCCCACTACTCAGGAGGCTGAGGCAGGAGGACCTCTTAAACCCAGGAGTTTCAGGTTACAGTGAACTATGATGTTGCCACGGCACTCTAGCCCAGCCAACAGAGGGAGACTCTGTCTCAAAGAAAAAAAAAAAGCATGAATTCTTTTGTGTTTCATGTCTTTTGCTCAACATAATGGGTTTTGGGGGTTTTTTGTTTTATTTGTTGTTGGGTTTTTTTTGGTTTTTTTTGAGACAGGGTCTTGCTCTGTTGCCGAGGCTAATCCAAAGTGCTAGGATTATAGGCATGAGCCACTGCACCCAGTGGCTCATATAAAATAATAAAAAAATATAAATATAAAATATTTATAAATACAATATAAAAAACCCATGTTTTTTATATTCACTCATGTTGGTGGGTATATCAGTTCATTTCTTCTTATTGTTGAGTAATATTCCATTGTACCACTATACCGAAATTTGTTTATCCATTTACCTGCTAATAGACGTTTGAGTTTTTTCAAGTTTGGGGCTACTGTGAATAAGGCAACTAGGAACATTCTTATACAAGTCTCTTTGTGGACATCTCTTTTCATTTCCTCTGGGCAAATACTTAGGCAGAGAATTGCTGAGTGACAAGGTGGGTGTATGTTAAATTTTATAAGAAAGTACCGGTTTTCCAAAGTGGTTGTGTCATTTAATGCTCCTGCTGGCAATGTGTTGGAGTTCTAGTTGCTCTGTGTACTCATCAGCATTTGGTATGCTCAGTCTTTTTAATTTAGCCATTCTAAAGGTGTAAAGTGTTTTTTCATTGTGATTTGAATTTGCATTCCCTGATGACTAATGATTCTGAGCACATTTTCATGTGTTTATTGATCATTTATATGTCTTCCTATGTGAAGTTTCTGTTCAAATCATTTGCCTTTATTTTAGTGTTCGATGTTTTGTTATTGAGTTATGGGAGGTTTATATATATTCCAGATACAGGTCTTTGTCAGGTAAAAGTACCATGAAAAAGTACCACAAATATTGTCTCTTAAGCTGTGCTTGCCTTTTCTTTTCTTAGTGATAGCTTTTGAAGAGAAAAGTGTTTTCATTTTGATAAACTCCAATCTAATTTAACTTTTTTTATCGTTAGTGCTTTT
Source organism: Lepilemur ruficaudatus (assembly GCA_963574885.1). Taxonomy (NCBI): domain Eukaryota; kingdom Metazoa; phylum Chordata; class Mammalia; order Primates; family Lepilemuridae; genus Lepilemur; species Lepilemur ruficaudatus. The sequence goes on along the minus strand of CAUYRT010085919.1, from coordinate 5,137 downwards.
CATATCTTAAGAAATCTTTGCCTGACCCAGGGTCAAAGAGATACTTTCCTGGAGTTTCAGCTTTTATATCTAGGTTTATGATATATCTTGAATTAATTTTTGAGTATGGTTAGATGTAATTGTCAAGGTTTATCTTTTTCTAAATGATATGTAGTTATTTTGGTACTATTTGTTGAAAATACCATCTTTTCTCCATTGAATTACCTTGGCACCCTTTGTTGAAAATCATTGACCATGTATGTCTTGACTGTTCTCTCCATATATTTCTGAACTCTATTCTGTACACTAATATACTTGTTTATATGCTAAAACCATATAGTTTTACATACTGTAAGTATGTGAATCTTGAAGCCAACCTCTTTTCCAAGTTTGTTTTGACTTTTCTAGATGCTTTGCATTTCCAAATAAATTTTAGATTTAACTTGTCAGTTTCTAATGAAAATTCTAAGATCTTTTTTATGCTAATATTTTGATTATAGTTGTGTTGAATCTATAGATCAATTTGGAGAGAATTAACAGCTTAATAATACTTAGTGTTCCATCCATGAACATAGTATATCTTTCCCTTTACATGTCTCTTTAAATTTTTCTCAGTAGTGTTTTATAGGTTTTAATGTATAAGTCTTGCATATCTTTTGTTAAATTTATTTCTAAGTATTACATATTTTTTCATCAACTTTGTTGAGGTATTATATACATAGTAATTTATAAATGTATCCATTTTAAGTATACAGTTTAATGTGTTTTAATAAATTCTTTTATGTTTCTTGATATGGTAAATAGAATTGGTTTGCATTTTATTTTCCAGTGTTTGTTGTTAGTATGTAGTTACACAATTGGATTTACTTTTGGTTATGACAGCTCTTAAATTTCTTTTACTCTTTAACAGTATGTGTCTCCTATTTTTTTCTTTATGAGGCTGGCTTGTTGAAGCCCTGAGGCCAGTGGTCTTGTACCGTCCAATCCAGTGGCCACTAGGCACATGTAGCCATATCCACATAAGTAAAAATAAAATTCATTTCCTTGATCACACTAACCCCATTTCAGTTGCTCAGTAGCCACGTGGCTAGTGGCTACTGTGTTAGCACGTATTTTCATCACTGCAGACAGTTCTACTGAAAAGCACTGTGTGGAGTAGTGGGTGGTTCGGTGAGGATCTGCCTCACTGTTTTCTCATGATGTTGTGTAACCCATTCTAATAATCTCCATATTGACAAAAAATTGAAAGTTATATACATATATCTAAAAGCTTAATGAGATGCAGATTAAATTTTTATTTCAAGACTACGTCATAGGTGACGCTGTATCCGTTGCATTGCGTTACAAAACCTAGGAATCGACCATTAGATTTTGCACCATGGATGTAGCCGTTGATCTTGTGTTGGGGACAAAAACCTGATGGGGGTGGTTCAGGAGAAGAGGGGAAGATCAGATTTGGGGAAAGCGAGTATAGAGCCGTCAGGAGCTTTGTTCTGAAAGGAGAACAGAAGATTAACCGGATGGGGCTATGGGCTAAATTGGAGAGTCTATAGCATGACTGTGTGCTGATGGGAATGATTCCTCTGAGAGGGAAAGTCTGACCATGCAGGGGAGAGCGGGGATGTAGAGATCGTCCAGCGTCTCAGACCACAGTCTCAGGCTGAAGGAGGAGGAGAGACGCCTTTCGTTTCGAGGAGCTCCCGTCCCTCTCCAAACCTCTGTTTGTATTGCAGAGAAGGGCATGCAAAGTCAAAGCAAAGAACATACAGAGAATGTTTGGAAAGAACACGTAGATAAAAATCTCTGGGGCCAGTAAACACGTTATTCTAAAGAAATCTAGTTAGTGATATGCAACATATCCATATTTATCTTGGGATTCCTTGTGACTCCTTAAGGCTATAAAGAAAAGGGACCCAACATCAGTCACACTCCCATACATCCCAAACCCTGCTGTGTGCAGCCGCTGATAACAATCATATCCAAGTCCTGTTTGCAGGACTGCCAGATTTCTGCCTTCCTCACAGTCCCTTCACCCAGGCCTTTGTGCCTTTTCTAACATCCTCTATGGGGGAGAATGTTCTTCTTCAGCAGGTGCTGGAGAGAGGGTCTGAGCAGGTGGAAGTGTTGGCAGTGGACAGGGGCCCAGATGGCTCCCACGATGATGGGACAGGCAAGAACGTAAGTCAGCGAAAAGGGACGTGGGAATTCCCTTTATTTTAGATCAAATTGCCCAAGACTGTAGAGGAAGCCTGCGATGGCCCTTCACTTTTATGGGCTGCTCTTTATTCCCTATGTATAGGGAATTTCTGTCTTCAGTTAGCCTGATTCTATAGCCTTCCTCCCTGCCCATTTCTAACTTGCTTTTAATATGCCATAGGTTCAAACATCCACAATTAAGGCCATTAATTGCAAAAGAAAAAAAAGGAGTCCCAGTTAAGTTACCCCAAGTGAGAAGTAACTACACCTGGAACTTTAGTGTGGCCAGGAACTTGGCCACGTTGACAGCTGTCTTGGTGTCTCTCCTGGTGTCTGCATCTGTTCTCGCCACTGGGCTTTCCCCTCTCTGCTCATTCCCAGTGTTGGCAGCTCTGCCACTCTGGCCTGCACGTGGCCACGCTGGACCCCCTGGCCTCGGCTTACATCCGAGGCCTTGGGGCTCTTGCTTTAGTCACAAAGACCTGATCTTGTCAAGACTCTGGAGTGAATTGACGAGAATGGGAACCTTATTGCCAGCTCCCAGGGCCTTTTCCCGAGGTTCTGGCCTCCCACCCAGTTGGCTGCCCATGTGGCCTGGGCCCTGTTCTTGCCTAGTCAGCTGCAGCCAGGAGAGTAGAGTCTTCAGTAGAAAACACAGCTGCCAGCTGGGCACAGTGGCGCCTGTCTGCAGCCCCAGCTATTTGGTAGTCTGAGGTGAGAGGGTCACTTGAGCCCAGGGGTTCAAGGCTGCAGTAACCTATGATCCCACCGCTGCATTCCAGGCTGGGCAACAGAGTAAGACCCCATCTCTAAACACACACACACCACACACCCCAATCCCCCGGTTCACCGTCTCCGCCCTCCGGGCTTGTCCTGGGTGGGTGGGTGGGTGGAAGGCACGCAGGTTGGCATTTTCATTCATCATGCTGTTTGAATTTATCACAGGGACAATGACATCTAAGTGAAGTGCATAAGCTTTATTTTATGGATTTTTTAGTACCTATTTTAACTTTCTGCTTGTTTATTTTTTATTGGTTACATTCTGTTTATCACAACATAAACTCTTAGCAAATATTTGTGGAATGAATTACTTTTGAAATGATGGCTAAGAATTGCCTTTTTTCTTGATCATATGCCAATTTTATTATATTTTACCATTTTTGGTTCAAAAAGAAAATGGCTATACTTCAAAAAGCTCTCTATATGAGAAAAACATCAGACTTTTGGCAAAATGCCGCCAGGCAAATCGGAATTGAAATTCCTTTACCTGTCCCAATTAACTCAAAGGGTAGACAAATTTTGAGTTCTACTCCTAGGATTTAAAGTTATTTTGGAATTTTAAAACTTTTTATTTAATATAAATATATTGAAAATATTTATGTACTTGAGAGTATTATTATTCCCTGAAGCCCAGATGCACAATTGCTACACATTTAATAAATATCTTGAGATTGGATGAAATTCATTTTAGAAGCAAAATGCTTCCTTAATGCCAACATGTCCTTTTAATGTATTTGGATCCAGATGTTTGGCCTCATTTGCTGGAGTGGATGCAGCATTGCCTGTCGGGTCCCTGCTGTTTGCCATTATTTAGTAGCGGAGGCTGGAAGCACGCGTGCTTGGTGCTTTAAATTGAGGAAGGTGCCAAACTGCGACCCCTCTCCAAAACATCTGAGGTCAAAAACTACAAAACAAAGTGACTGTAAATACAGCATTAGAATCACGATATTAAAATGTAGCTGCAGTAGCTGAGAGCAGTCCTACTTGTACCTGTCTTTTCTATTAGCTATCAATTGAGGTCCTGAAGCACATAATCAAATCTTCATTAAGGGCCATTGTCTTCTTCCAAGGAAGCATCCAACAAAACAGGTATTCCACAACTGAATATGCAAATTCTTTAGCAGTGACTGAAAACATAAATTGTATTTCCCAAGGTAATAGGGACCACACTATTGTGCTCATAAATCCTTACACTGTGCTTCATTAACTTTCATACTTAATCTATAGATTATTGTACTCAAATAAGAGTCTACTTCAACAGTAATAGCAGGATATAGTTCTTACATTGTTTCTTAAAAAATGGTAGAATTGCTTGGAATTCCTGTTACATTGACATTTCATGGTATAACGGGAGTGTAATAGATTTTGCTTCTTGTGTAATTGCCGCGTAAACCATAGGCCTCATTCGCTCTTGGGGTAGTGGGGTTCCCCGTAGTCTGACGTGTTTAGAGATGCCCCTTGCGGGGCCAGAGCTCTGCGCCCTTAGGAGTACCATCAGCAAAGACTGACGTTCTCAAGTCTCTAACACACAGATCCTTTCAATTTGTGTTTGCTTAGTTTTAAAAATTCAGAGATTCAATGGCCAATATTTTATTAATATTTAGGATTGTTATGTCGAGGTCCATAAATGAAATGGGCCTTTCATTTTCTTCTCCTATATACTGTGTGTGTTTCAGAATTAAGAACAGCATCATGAAATGATTTGGATATCTATTATTTTCATATTTCCTAAGCAATTAGCTGGCCCCTAAAATTTGGCAAAGTTCATGTAAAACCATCTGAGCCCGATACTGGGAAGTTGGGTAAGGGCAGGGAGTTATGGCTACCAGTTTAAAGTTTCTTTTAACTTCTTTTGCACCAATTTTTGCATTTTATCCTTTTTTTTCCAGAGCTTTTTTTTTTTTCTTTTTTTGAGACAGAGTCTCACTTTGTTGCCCGGGCTAGAGTGCCGTGGCATCAGCCTAGCTCACAGCAACCTCAAACTCCTGGGCCCAAGCGATCCTTCTGCCTCAGCCTCCCGAGTAGCTGGCACTACAGGCATGCGCCACCGTGCCCGGCTAATTTTTTTTTTCTGTATATTTTTAGTTAACCAATTAATTTCTTTCTATTTTTAGTAGAGACGGGGTCTCACTCTGGCTCAGGCTGGTTTCGAACTCCTGACCTTGAGCGATCCGCCCACCTC
>CAUYRT010085918.1:0-13215 GCA_963574885.1 Lepilemur ruficaudatus | reverse complement strand
AAAAAAAAAAAAAAAGCCTGTTAAGCATTACATTGAATCTATAGAACAATCTGGGAGAACAGACACACCTTAACAATATTGTGTCTACCAATCCATGAATATGGTATATTTCTCCATTTATTTATTTTTTCTTTAATTTCTCTCAGCAATGCTTTATAACGTTCAGTATACTGGTCTTGCACATATTATGTTACATTTATCCCTAGAACCACATGATTTTTGATGATAGTAGTAATGGTTATGTTTTTATTCCATTACCCAATTGTTCACTGCTAGTACATAGACACATAACTGATGTTTGTATATTGACCTTTTATACTGAAATCTTGCTTATTCTAGTAACTTTTTTTGTAGATTCCTTTGGATTTTCTCCATACATGACAATATTGTCTATGAATAGACAGTCGTACTACTGACTTTCCAATCTGCAGCCTTTTATCTCTTTTTCTTGTCTGATAGAACCTGCTAGGACTTCCATTACAATGGTGAATAGAAGTGGTAAGAGCAGACATCCTTGTCTTACATCCAATCTTAGGGGAAAATTGTGTTCATTCTTTGCAATGAAGATGACATTTGCTGTAAGTTTGCCAAAGATGCTCTTTACCAGATTGAGGACGTTCCCTTCTATTCCTAATTTTCTGAGAATTTGTATCATGACTGAATTTTATAAAATGCCTTTTCCTGGGCCAGGCATGGTGGCTCACACCTGTAATCCTAGCACTCTGGGAGGCCGAGGCGGGTGGATCGCTCAAGGTCAGGAGTTTGAAACCAGCCTGAGCAAGAGCGAGACCCTGTCTCTACTAATAATAGAAATAAATTAATTGGCCAATCAAATATATATAGAAAAATTTAGCTGGGCATGGTGGCGCGTGCCTGTAGTCCCAGCTACTTGAGAGGCTGAGGCAGAAGGATTGCTTGAGCCCAGGAGTTTGAGGTTGCCGTGAGCTAGCTGACGCCACGGCACTCACTCTAGCCCGGGGAGCAGAGTGAGACTCTGTCTCAAAAAAAAAAAAAAAAAAAAGAAAAAATGCCTTTTCCCTATCTATTGAGATGATCATACAATTTTTCTTTTGTAATGTGTAAATATGGTGAATTACATTAATTGATTTTCTAATGTTCAACCAACTTTGCATTCCTACAACAAATCCCACTTGGGTTTTATATATTTGAATTTTATATATTTGATTTTCTCATATTTTGTTAACCATTTTTCAGTCTATGATCATAAGGGATATTGGTCTAGTGTTCTTTTTGTAATAATTTTGATTTCGGGATTGGGGCAATTCTGATTTCATAAAATTAGTCGGGAAACATTCCTTCCTCATCTATTTTCTGAAAGAATTTGAGTAATGTTATTTCTTTGAGTATTATTTCTTCATTAAAGTATAGTAGAATTCACCAGTTAAGAAAGTTTTACAATTATAAATTTATTTATAAATTAAATACTCCCTAGACAAAATGATCACTATATCCCAGAATGCTATAGAAGGGCCCAGTATATAAACTGCTTCTTAATTTTGAAATCTACAAATTCCAAAATGCAAGGTTTAAAATATTAATGAAGGCCACAGACTACCCGCAATTATGAAAAATACCATAGCACATCCATTCCTGTCCTAAATTTAATATTTGTAAGAGTCAGAAAGGTAGATAATACGTGCATATGCTGGAAAGGTTTTTTTCCTTATGTGCCTGGTGCCTATAAAAGTGGTTTCAAACATCTGGAAAGACTGGCTTTACAAAATAAAGATGGAATAAAAGTGAGTCCACAATGAACTAACACGTTCAGAAATTGGGTAATCAGTTCACAAACTTGAATTTCCCTGATGTATTGTTGAACAAACTGCCTAGAGCACATTTTCACTTCTAGTTTCTCAATGTTTTCCATAACTGAGAAGCTCATATGGTCTCTTTTTTCCCCTGCCTCCTGGGGAAAGAAACTTGGCAACTGTACTTGGGGTATTTTAATCAGGTAAGTTTTCCTGGCTCTTCCCGTTAATCACCTCAGACAGCGCAGCGCAGCTTTCACTTGCAATATGAAACACAGTGTTACATTCAAGAGAAAGTTCGTGACCCTTTATTAGTCCTTTCCCATGCCATCTCTCCACTGAATGCGAGCTTCTTTGGCAAGAGACGTGCTCTGAGCCCCAGAGCTAACAAATAGAGACACACTATTTCCTTTGCTAATAAAGCAGGCAGGGCTAAGGTCGCCGCCGTCATCATTCAGGGTGCAAACAACCGTGGCTGGGTTTATTCACCAGGGAGAAGGCAGGAGGGGAAGGTTCTCACAGACCTAGCAGGCTTAACCAGATCTTTAATGCCACAGAAGTTCAAGACCACATCTGGAGTTTAATATCAAAATAGCTGGCGGGGGACTTTGAGTATTTCAGGTTTTACTCTATCTGCGCAAGTGCCTGGGGAGAGGACAGGAGTTAAAGAATATCAGCTTTCTTCTTTACCTTCGCTCCCCGTCAGGGATATTAACTGACCACTCTTTAGTAGACTTCTTTGTTTCTTACTTAAAAATCCAGATGTAAATACAGAGAATGGAACCAAACACTAATTTACAAATGGACTATAATCCAAATTAAAAACCAGCAGCCAGTGCCCACGACAAGCGCTGAAAGATGACCTGCAGGTCACACGGTGGCTGGAAACTGGAGGAAGCCCACTGCAGGGAGGAGAACTGTCTTTTCCTTAAGCTACGGAAGTTCTCTTTCTCCTTCCCTCTCTCCCTCTTCTTCCCACACAAAGGGAAATTATTAAGAGGGGATATACCAGGTTAAAAAAAATATATCAAGTTTCCATTTTTACATGAGACTCCGCTTAAAAACTCCAGCAGAATACACTGGAAGTGTTACCCAGCTATAGGAAGGAAAAGAGCTGCTGTCAGACAGACATGGGTTTAAATCCTGGTCCTGCCGCTTCAAGTTCTGTGATGTTAGTCAAGTTACTTAAACTCTTTGAGCCTCAGTTTCCCCATATGTGAAAGTGCAGGTTATAATAACAATGAAAGGGAATTGCTGCAAGGATTAAATAATAGGAGTGAAACGATAAGCTCGGAAGCCCTGCTGTATTGGAAGTGCATGTCCTACATGGGTCTTGTTTGACAGCCTCTCATAACTAGTTATAAATTTCCAGTTGCTAAGCATTGCCCTGCGTATCTTCATGGAAAAAGATGTCCATCTTAGTCCAATATCCTTGTACACAAACTGTACATAATGAACAATATTTCACATTTTTATGTTTTGGGTCGAGGGGCAAAGGCTGTAATGTGGAATTGTTTATGTGTTTGTTTTTTTTTTTTTATGAAGAGGACTTTTTGAGGATGAAGCATCTGAGATCTTATTATTTCTGCTTTTCCCCCATTTACAAAATTTTTTGGTTGCGTTTTTAAACCTTCCATTATTTCAAGATTTACAAGCTGCAGTTCATTAAAAGAATCTGATATAAAGAAACTGCCAAGCCTCTAGAGATTACATGCATCTTTTACTGTGTGAAATTTAATCTGAATTAAATTTATGTTTTGCCTCACTATTGTCTAAAAATAAAGACAGAAAATGTTGAGGCCTAGGGTTTTAGAAATCTGGCAAATATGAAGGCTGATAATATAGATGCTTTGAAAATGGAAGTGCAGAACTTCCAAAAGTTAGGCAATGTTGAGAAGTAAAGGAGATTGGGACAGAAGTTCAGCTAGTGATGCAATAAGTTGTTAGGGGTTTGGTTTGCAAGGAGGAAGGCATGGGAGAGAGCAGCTCTTGCTCCCAGCTGCAGACAGTCAGCAAACAAATGCTGAGGCACTGACACTGTTTCTGAACCTGGGTTTCTGGGTTTTGCTTTAAGATGACTATTCTTACACAGCTAATGATAGAATTCTGGATAATGAGTTAATTGCATTTTCAACTGGTATTGACAAAAATTAAAATGACTTGTAATTATTCTTTATTATTTTAGTTTTAAAAAATGTTAATGGCCTACTTTATTCATCACCCACAAAAGGACTGCGGTCTGATGCCAAACTCAGCGTTGGGGGAAGTCTTTAACGGGACTGGTTTGATAAAACCTTGGTACCAGACATCACTCAGATCCACACTGAAGCTCCAAGTGTGGCCAAGTATGAATTTGTAGACCCCTTAAACAGAAAAGGCAATCAATGAGGTTCTCTCTTTTCCCACCATAAACTTACACTTCTTGGAAGCACCACTCTCTCGGTCCCAGAAGAACTGGCACAGTTGGCTAAACCATCTGTGACCCAAATAGGCACAGCTTATCAGCCTGTTGTTCTGGTTCCCACACTTTGTTTCCGTATTAATCCTGAAACTACTTGGATGATTTTTGGAGACATGATGCTAAGTTTGTATAGCGGTTCTAACCTGTCAAAACACATTCACACACACTGCCTCACTGCCTCTCTCAAAAATCAAATGCCTGCTATCTAAAACTCACCTCTTCATCGCCCAAGCCTGCTGCTCCTGCCCATGTTCCCTGTCTCCAGGACGTCACCACTACATATCCTGTGATTCAGGCAGGAGCTCAGATGTCGTCCTTGACTCCTCCTTCTCCTTGACCACCAGCCAACCACCAGATGTGGCTACTTCCTTCTGGTTCCGTCTCCTACACTCAGGCAACATGATCTCCTGTCTAGATCATGGCAACAGCCTCCATGGAGCTGGCCTTTGCTCCTCCAATATATTGTCCACACTAGAGCACTGCCCTGCTTAAAACTCCACACACACTCCATTACCGGGACTCCACTTAGAGGTCATTTCCCCCAGGACAACAATATAACATCTACCCACTGCACTCCCCACCCGACACTGCCAGATTTGGAACCTGTGCTCTGCATCCCCAGAAAACCCAGGGTTCACTTTCCCTGTCCTGACTGCCTAGGCTGTGATGGGCCCTCTTCAGACTCAGAGCAAAGTGAAGGAAAGGACAATGTCTTATTTGTAAGTATCCAGAGCTTACTTAGAACTAGTGTGCAACATACGCTTCTTGGTAGGTGCTCAATAAATGCTTCTGGAATCAAGAAACAGGTTTTACGTAATTTTACAAATGAGAAACTGAGGCAGAAGGCAGTTGAGTGACTTGCCTAAAGTCACAGAACTAGTTCAAAGAAGAACTGAGACTAAGGCCACGCCCTGTGATCTCCGCCCGGTGGGAGGCAGGCACTAGATTTCACGGGGTACAGTTCCAAAGACCGAACAATCCAGGGCAAGCGAGGAACAGTACTGACCGGAAGGGAAGGGAATCAGAACAACAGCTTCCCCCAGGACCAGCACCGCATAAGCAGCAAGTTCAATGGGCCTGTAAGCAGCTACATTCTCAGACAAAGGCCCGCCCTTTCTACCAGCCATAAGCCTGACCTCAAAGGCCCGTAGGCCGTACCTTTTTCCTCTGTCACGTGGTGAAGTAACCTCTCAAGTTCAGGAAGTTTCAGCAACAAGATGCAATTCGGAAAGACGTCATCTACCACAACTTGATCTAGGGGTTGAAACTTTCCCTGGGGAGAAAAAAACACTTCAGTTATTTGGAAGGCAAGCATTCCAGTTAACCAACTCACACAGAAAGAGAAGAGAAAAAGGTCCATTACCACATGGCTGGGCCTTTAAACCTTAGCTCAGAGCCACTTGTTCCATCTAAGGAACTCTACCCGGGGCTAGGCTCTAGGACTGACCCTCAGCTCCCTCCAGGACAGCGCTGTGAACACTGGGGTTCTAGGCGGCACACCATCTCCCTCGGGCATACAATCACCAGATGAAACAGGGAACTAAGACCTAGAAAGACACTGGAAGCCACAGAAACTTGCAAAGAGAGATTGCCTAGGGCTGGTGCAACCCGTTCAGTCTGAAGAAGAACCAGCTGAGGTCACAGAGCAGGAGTCCTGACCCTCACACAGGAGCCAGACCCAGTCCAGACGCTCATCTGCCTCCCGTCCTCACTCCAGGGCTGAAGAAAGAAGCAGCCTCCACACAAAGAGAAATACCAAAAGTGAATCTACTCCCGCAGAGCTGTTTGACAGTGCTTCCCAGTGTAGACCAGAACACGAGAACAGACAGCTAGAGGGCTAAGTCCCAAGAAGCTGCAGACAGGCTGGATCAGGTCAGCGGCCCAAGTATACAAGGCCTCGTTACCAGCGGGCCAGAAGTGCAGATGGTAAGAATTCAGAACATTGTTTATTCTTCACAATTAGTTTTGCTTTTTCTTAGCTTTACTAGCAGCAGGGAGAGGTAAAGTTTGTCTAAATTAAGATATTAATTAAGTAAGATATGCCCCCAATTTGGGTGCAGGGCCTTGCCTATGCCCTACTTCTAGCTCAGCTCACGCTACTTCTCTGTTTCAGTGACAACTCCTTCTGAAGGAACAAAAAACTGCACCTGGTGAGTTTTCTTTCTGCAAATGCAGCTTCCTTGCGTTTTAAGGTTGAAATCTTCTCATTTGTTTGGTAGCACATGTAACAGCTTGTCATACTTTCTGTTACGTTAACAAGTGCCAAGATGCCTCAATTTAAATGTTCTCTTTCTCCTTCAAATAGTAAGAATAATGCACAGATCACCCAAGTCTTACTGTCTTTAGATTGCCATGTACTTGCAGTTAAAAAAAAATGCCAGTTGCATTCAAGAATATCATTTAATGAGTAATAGAAGCAATTAATTGTACTCAAATCTTGATCCCTGAGTCCAAGCTGTGTAAACATTCTGTGATAAAAGTCGGGGATGGATAAAGCACTTCTGCTGTATCCTGCAATCAAGACACGCTCGTGTCGTGGTCTGAATGTGAGCAGAACTAGCGCCTTTTTATGGATATCATTTTTACCTGAAAAACCCACTATGAATGACGGTTATTCCGACTCGAGTATTGGGCAGAACGTGAATGACGTGAATCTGTCATTTGAAGGAAGACTGCCAGTATTTGTAGCCAATGATAAAATTTGAGCTTTCAGGCAAATATAAGAACTGTAGAAAATCTTCATATGCCACTATGACAGCTTCCCAGTACTTGCAGAGCTTTCTCATGAGATCAGTGATGATATTAACAAAAGGGGGGGTGTGTGTACGGGGGTGTGTGTGTACATGTGCGTGTGTGTATAAAATGAGGTGTGTCAACATTTGGAAGAACTGCATAACTCAGTGAACCAATTTTTCCAAATGATCAAAACATGCTGTTACAAAATCATATGTGGGTAAAAAGATCCATTTTTAGTACAAGATAGACCAATGGATTTTAATGTAACAGAGCACTGACAAAGCTTCAGTTTCCATATTACAACTAACCTTTAAGAACTACCTCTTGTTCTTTTGAAGGAGTGTCAGTGAAGAATATCCACAACTACCTGCAGAGGCTATTACACTATTCCTCTCTTTTCTGACTGCATATATGAGGTCACATATTTTTCATGTACTTCTACCAAAACAATATATGCAAATAGACTGAATCCGGAATCAGATATGAGAATCCAGTTGTGTTCTCTCTAACCAAACATTTAAGAGATCTGCAAAATGTAAAATGATGCCACATGTCTCATTAAATTTTGTTGTTTGTATCATTAAAAATGTGTTATTTATGTTAACATGTAATAGCCTTATTATTTTTAATTTTAACTAAATAAAATTATTTTTAAATTTCTCTGTTTTAATTTCTAACAGTAAATATTGATAGACAGGACCCACAGAAACATAAGCTCTTTGGAACCCGTAATAATTTTAAGTGTAAATATAACCTGAAAACAAAATGTTTCGTAACTTCTGGCTGAAACGATTACTATTAGTAAACTCTGTCTTTATTTATATGACAAAGGTAAAATTTTACCCATCTGGGATTCCTTAAGTCTCACTAGCACTTCCCTATTAAGGAGCTTCTACTAGACACGCCCCGGTTTACCAATTCTACAGCCTGTCAGAGAGAAGATAAATCTTTCCTCTCCTAAGGCCTGTGGTCCATATTTTAACATTTGCTTTGGATTTCAAATCTAATGAGTACTTAATGATAAAAGTTTTCAGCGATGGGCTTTGTCAACCAGTAGGCACACAGCACAGTGACTTAGGCAATCCAGAAGTTACAGGCAAGCTAGAGCCAGACTGGATCGAGACTAAGATACTACTTCTCAGTCCGTGTGGCAGGGCTCTGACCCACACTGGCAAATGCAACACACGTTTTCACAATCACCGTGTTAAATGTGAAGTGTGGAGAATCTACATTTGGACCGTTAAAAGGAGGAAAACCAGCCCATTCTGCTTCCTCACTGCACATGCCCCCCACTGGGACACCCACCTCCTTATCGGCTTTCACCAGGTAGTGGAGAAGCAGAAACAGAGGGTCCACGGGTGTGGCAAAGTGGAGAAGACCTCCTGCAGATTAAAAGGACAAACGGAATTAAATGTCTTGGAAAGACAACTTGGTCATTTCATATTAACCTCAACGTGAAAACCATTTGTTGAAACATCTATGTGAAGTCCCAAACTCAGCAGCTCTTCTTACACAGGCCTAAGATGCCACGTGACTCTCTCAAAAGGTAGAATGTGCTCCATGAAATTTTACTCCAAAGAGCTTCAAATTCCTGTGTGGAGAGGAGAGCCAAGACACTGAAATTGATCGTGAGCTTTCCATTTCTTCTTTAGAAATCATTGTTAACAAAGCCTCCCCACCCCTGAAAAAAACAAGGGTCAAGGAAAAGCACAGACAGACTGGGGACCCGGCAAACATTAGGGAACTTGGATAGTCAGTCGGTCTATAAAGCTGCGGAGAAACGTAACTTCCTGTGCTTCTGCGGATGAAGCCAGCATCACTCTCTCTGTACACAGTTCCTTCTAGGTCTGTGGGCAGAGGGATGCAGAACACCTCAAACAGCCACCGACTGCCCCCCACTCCAACGAGCCCCAGAACATGAGGCAGAACATGGGGCTCGGCCGGGCGTGCTGGCTCCTGCCTATAATCCTTGCACTCTGGGAGGCCGAGGCTGGTGGATTGTTTGAGCTCAGGAGTTCCAGACCAGCCTGAGCAAGAGCAAGACCCCATCTCTACTAAAAAATAGAAAGAAATTAATTGGCCAACTAAAAATATATAGAAAAAATTAGCCAGGCATGGTGGTCCATGCCTGTAGTCCCAGCTACTCGGAAGGCTGACGCAGGAGGATGGCTTGAGCCCAGGAGTTTGAGGTTGCTGTGAGGGAGGCTGATGCCATGGCACTCTAGCCCAGGCAACACAGAAACACAGAGAGACTCTGTCTCAAAAAAAAAAAAAAAAAAAAGAACATGGGGCTCTAGGGATCCTTCTCCCCTGAGACAGCACTGCCCCAAATTAAAGGAACACTAAAAGAAACAGAACTTTGGTAGTGGTGGAGTGTGTGAATGTGCGTGTGTTTGTGTATGTGTGTGTGTACAGTAATTTACATGACAGAGCTTTTTTAAAACTTTGTTTTATTCTAGTCTATTTTAGAAGCTATATCAGTATCCAGTTTCAAGGAAATAAGATGTTAAAAACTTGAAGACACTCAAAAGAAAGAGTTTCCAGGTTAACATACTGTGCACTCCTTGGTACAAAGGTGATCTACTTTTGACTAAGGATGTGTCAATGTTTTAGGAGACAAATCAGAGTCGTTAGTTTAAAATTTCCTACCATCTAAGACACACAGGGAATGACCTAAACTTAATGCTCAAATTATCTTTCCTTTCTCCTGGATCAAAGCTGCTGTGACGCCAAGGAAGGCCAAACCACTGACCATACTCCAAACCAGGTGGACAGACCTACGGCCCCGTATGTGAAGGACGGAAAAGCTGCAGTATATGTCTAGTTAATGGAAATACAGGCACTAGTCACCTACCTGATTGAACTGATTGATTTATAAACCAAGAATGGTGTTTTTCCTTGAAGACTTTTATTTCAAACAGCTGCTGTAGATGCATATCGAACAAGTAAATGGCTCCTTCCCCTGTTAAGATAAATCTGGTTTTTATTTGTTAAGTTTTCACACACACAAACACGCACGCGCACGCACACACACAAATCAAAAGACTGTCCGATAGTTCTGAGGAATGTTCCTAATATGAACACAAACATATATAGATATATTCTATTACAAACTGACTCCAAGGAAAGCTTATAGCTATTACACACAGATGCTTGTTTTCCAGCTCTATAATCCTCACTGAACTTAAACCAAAAAATTAAAAAGTGCAGGTTGTTTATCTTAACTACTACAGAGCCTCTCATCAAATCCTCCATCATATCAGGAAGGAAAACCCACTCCTAAATTACCAGAACTTAATGGTTCAGCCAGATGGTCTGAGCTGGCACGTGGGTCCCTGTCTCCAGGGCAGTGTGTGGCTCCCACACATAGGGACTAAGATATGCACCAAGCCCACAGACCCCACAGGCCAACCCTAAGTGAGAAAGGCAAGGACACGCTTCAAGCCATAAGGAGTGAGTAATGCCCCACTCAACCGGATGAATGCTTCCCTTTGTTTCTCCAAAAAAACCAAAACAAAACAGGGTAGGTGGGTAGAAGGGAGTGAAAACTGTGCACATCTGCATGTTTTACCCTTTCGACTCATGAAATTTTTTGTCTAAGCGTAGCACCGTCTCTGGCATCAAGGACTATCTCCACCACATGTTGGGCATGTGCCCTTGGGGAAGTTACATAAATCTTTCTGTGCCTCTGTTTCCACATCTGTAAAATGGGGCAATACTGAACCTATCTTACAGGGTTTTTATAAGTATTAAAAAAAGAATACCTGTAAATTTCCTAAAACAGTACTTGGTACACAGTAAGTACTCAGCAAATGTCAGCCTTTATTTTTCCATTGCCAATGTAGCAAATAAAAATATGTTGTTTGTGGGCATTTAGAGAAGACAAATTTTAGAAGAAGACTGTCTTTCCTTTGTACCTGTATTTTTGTTAAATGCTTTAGAACTTTTACTGCTACCTAAAACTCTTAAAGAAATATTTCTCTCCTCAACTTAGTCTTATGTGTAACTAAGAATTCCAAATACTACTGATCAATTACATTCAATTTCATTTTGAGTAAGAGAACACTGGAGGAAGACAGAAATGTTTTCCCTCTCTTCTTGCTTTTATTTATATGTCTCTCTAACAACAAGGCACTACACATGGGCTTGCCCTTACTTTTACTACGAGTATTATAGTCACCAGGAGAAAGCTCCAATTTGGTAAGTATCAGGTGTCTACTCAAACCTTATAAACTAAAGAAAAAAACTATTTCACACAGAGATAAATAATATCATCAATATCACTACATATTTACAGTATGTAACATTTTTACCTAAAAAGTTATAAGACAAAACTGAAAATGCACTGAACATAAAGTTAAAATTGTTTTTCCAATAAAATATGAATCTCTTCAATATACAATGCTTTTAAATAAAATCATCCCCTGAAAGGGAAAAATGTACTACTTTTTGATCAGAACCAAATAAGGAAAGAACAGCTAAAAATGAAACCAATCAAAATCTTGGCATGTCAAGTAAAAGCCTTATTTTGCTTTTTTTACTCCAATTGTTTATTTTACTTTATGACATATAATGAATATAAACGGAGGCTAATGTTGGATAACTACTCTAAGAAAAGTTGGCTTAATAAAGTCAAAGAAAATTAATCTGTTTCAGAGAGAACTGAAACATGCTACTTTTTTTGTTTTGCTAGCATTTCTGATGACTGAACAATTCTGTTGATTAAAATTATAAGAAGCAATAAAAAATGTTAGGTCAAATGAATTACATGGGAAGACTAGTAATGTCAGCAGCTTGCTTTTGTCACCTAAGGGTGCCATCTTAACTTTAAAAGCTATTAAGAAAGAATGAAGATACAAAGGCAAATGAACATACACACTTGTCAGCATCAGCCACAATATTTAAAAGCATTGAAGTTATCACCAGAGAAGAGAAAACTTACCTGAACATGGGTTAACCAATTTTACAAACATAAGTCCACGTTTCATCTTCTTTGAAGCATCTTTTAAATATTCTGAAAAGAAATAGTGGATTTGTAAAATTAAAACACTTTGTTGCTCACCTTACTCATTTTATCCTATTTTTCTTTCTTCTACTCATGTGATTTCTCTTTCTAAAATTTTTAATTCAATTTATCACTTACAAGCTATGTGATCTTGAGCAAATTACCCAATTCTCTGTAAGTTGCAGTAGAATTTCAGATAGTTTTAATTTATTTCTGTGAGAAATGATGAGAAGCAGGGGTTTGGAGGCAGATGGCCTGGGTTATAATCTCGGCTCAACCGCTTGATAGCTTTGTCACTTTGGGCAAGGGTCCTAATCTCCTGTCTCAAATATCATTTATAAAATGATAATAATAGTACACTTGCTTTTCAAAGGATTAAATCAGCTAATCTACTGAAAGCATTTAACATAATCAGGCGAACAGAAATATAAAATAAATGATAGCTATTATTACTAGTATTATTTTTTAATTGTTACTACTATGAAGTAGAACATTTTTAATATAAATATATACTGGACACTTATACTTTTTACCCCTAACTGTGATTACCTAAATCATGTCCTTTTGACCATTTTTCTAATGGGATATTCATCTTTTTTTAAACTACTTTATGAGGAGTCTTTATATAATAAGGATATCAAGTCTTTTTTAACTGTTTTATAATGGGTATTTTTTGCCATATAAAAGATATAAAACAGTTGTGTAATCACATCAATTTTTTCATTATGGTTGTACCTTTGTGTCATACTTAGAAAGGACTTCTCTTCCTCAAGATTATATGAATTGCCTATATTCTCTTCTAATACTTTAAAATTATATCTTTAACCTATCTGGAACATAACTGGGTATAGGATATAGGGAGGAAATCTAACTTTAATCTTTTTTTTAATGAGTTGGCCACTTGTACCAATACCACCTACTAAATAACTCATCATTAAAATATCACCTTCATGCTAAATATTTAAAACATATTTATAAGTTTATGGACATTCTACTTTGATCCATTAATCTGTCTGTATTAGCATCGCTACCTCAATATTTTAATTATTATAGATTTAATTTCAATATCTAGTAAGTCCTCTCATTATGTCTGCTCTACAATATTTGCCTGTCAAGTTTTAATCACGTAGATTAAAACATAAAGACTATGAAAATGTTATTAAAAACATCCTGCATATATTTTGAGTAGCATATTCATAGAACTCTTTTGAAATATCCCTCTCCAAAAGGAATAAAGGGGCTCT
>CAUYRT010085917.1:0-12978 GCA_963574885.1 Lepilemur ruficaudatus | reverse complement strand
TGGGAGGCTGAGGTGGGTGGATTGCTCAAGGTCAGGTGTTCAAAACCAGCCTGAGCAAGAGCGAGACCCCGTCTCTACTAATAATAGAAAGAAATTAATTGGCCAACTAAATATATATAGAAAAAATTAGCCAGGCATGGTAGTGCATGCCTGTAGTCCCAGCTACTTGGGAGGCTGAGGCAGAAGGACCGCTTCAGCCCAGGAGTTTGAGGTTGCTGTGAGCTAGGCTAACGCCACAGCACTCTACCTGGGCAAGAAAAAGTGAGACTTTGACTCAAAAAAAAAAAAAAAAAAATGTTACCACTCTTTGTGCATGGGCATCCCTACAAAGAATAGAAAATTAGAATACTATCTTACATTTTTATAACTTTGCAGTTGGATTACATAATCATTTTATAATTAGAAAACTATAGGGGAATAAATGGATATGGCTACATCATTCTGAATTTTTCCAAGGGAAACTATATTGATATAGTTTTACAAAAAACATTGATGATAGACTAGATTTTTAAACGTTTTATTATTGGCCATTGTATTTCAAACATATGAAAGCGGAAAGAGTGGAATACACTTAAATGTACATATAAGGGAGTGATAATTACTAATATATCATTTTTATCCATAAATACTTCAGTATGTATCTCCAAAAGATGAGTATTCCTTTTTTTAAAAAAAATATTACCTCTGCACACATAGAGGAACCCATAACCATAATAATTCCTTAGTGTCACCAAATAAATAGAATAATTAAAATATAAATTTAGTCCCATGGAGCAGTGCTCTAAACCCTAAACTGATTTGCTCTGATTGAAATAAAAGTTATCTATTTGAAGCTTATTTAATATTATTAATATATTTAAATCTCTTCTGAATTAAAGATAGTTTTCACGAGGTAGTTATTTTTAACTACTATATATATTAGCAATATGAGTATATATTTTTCCTCCTCCCCTGGATTAGTTAAAATAGCATGATGTAATATTTCTGATTAAAGTGCTTAGGCTACTTTTCTGCCTGTAAATATTTATTTACTTACATAAAGATAAAATAGTATGTCAATACCCATATACATTTAATACAGAGAGGAAAAGATTATCTTTATGTATAAACTACTTCTTAAAAATTCAGGATAACATATTAGAAAAGTAACTAGATTATTAGGAATTTTTACCATTATTAGAAACAGCATTGCACTCATTATAACTTTTATGTTTTAAAAGAGTTTCATAGTTCTCTGAAAGCATATGCGCAAAGAAAATTTGAGTTATATCATTCTTAAAATGTGTTTTCTTGAGAAAGAATGTGGTGGGGAGGTAAACAGGAAATGTTTTCTTGGCATTATTATGGAATTCGATCAGTAGCTCGCTGAGGCTGGCTTGCATCAGTTTCTGAGCTCATTCTGAATTTTAAGGAATCGTGAACTTGTTGTTAAATAGAACCATTTTTAAAAATTCAATCATAAGCAAAGGTAGCAAAAACTCATCAAAACTGTGTTCACTTCTTAATAATTCTATTGCATTTTACTATTATGTATGTTCTTGAGGTTATTTATAACTGTCATATCTGTATGGCAGGAATACTGCACCATAGCGTGCTACCTGCATCTCTTCCCATTGCTGCATTCAGTGACTGCATGTTGGTAGCATGAAATCAACCCTGGGTGGTGTATTTGCACCATGGGAATTGGGAAATACTATAAATTAGGAATTTGTTTTTGAGAGCCTAGTTGTTAAACATTTACTAGCACACCACTGAATAGGATGTTCTTTTAGTGTAATGTTCTCCTTACCCTCAGATGCCTTTCTTTCATATCTATTCTTTAAATATATTTTTAGGCTAGGCCTGGTGGCTCATGCCTTTAATCTCAGCATTTTGGGAGGCTGAGATGGGAGGACTGCTTGAGGCCAGGAGATTAAGACCAGCCTGAGCAACATAGTGAGACCCTATCTCTACAAAAAAGTTAAAAAATTAAAAAATTACCTGGGCATGATAGCGCATGCCTGTATGTAGTTCTAGCTACTTGAGAGGCTGAGGCAGGAGGATTGCTTGAGTCCAGGAGTTGGAAGTTGCAGTGAACTATGACTGGACACTGCACTGTAGCCTGAGCAACAGAACAAGACTGTCTTTAAAAAAAAGAAAGAAAAGAAATAAAAAAATTTAAAAGTAGAAATAAAAGAAATAAATAAAAATAAATATATTTTTATAGAGTGACTGAAAGTCTGGGAATATAAAAGTACTTGTTTCATTGTTATCACAGATACATTTATTTATCATCCACAGGGAAATATGACTGAGATCAAAACAAAGCACATTAAATGAAAAGAGAATAAGTAAATATTTTTCCTGTATTTCAAGACATTTTGGACACTCTAAATAGATATGTAAACACTTAAATAAATTGTGGGTGTGTGTATTCTTAGATACGTACTGTGTGTATGTATATATGTACATACAGTTGATCCTCATTATTCCTAGATTCTGTATTTACAAATTCACCTCACTAAAATGTATTTGTTGCTCAAAAATCAGGGTGCCTTTGCAGTTATTATGGAACATATGCAGAGTGGTGAAAAATTTGAATTGCCCAATGTGTGTATTTCCAGCTGTGGTTGAACAAGGTGGCGCTATAAACATATTATAAACAAGCGTCCTTTTTGTGATCTAGTTAGTGCCACATTTTTATGCTTTTCGTTGGTGATTTCATAGTTTAAAATGGCCCCTAGCGTAGTGCTCAAGTGCTACCTAATGTTTCTAAGCACAAGATGGCTGTGATGTGCCTTACGGAGAAAATATGTGTCTTAGATAAGCTCATTCAGGCATGAGTTATAGTGCTATTGGCCATGAGTTCAACATTAATGAATCAATGATATGTATTTTTAAAAATGTCTTTAAACAGAAACACATAAAACAAGATTAGGTATTGATTACTTGATAAAATGTGGCTAGAGGCTCGCAGGAACTCAACCTTGTATTCTCCTCAGAGAACATAACTATTGTAAATAATGAGAATGGACTGTATATAAACGCACACATTTGTATATGCATGACATGTGTGACTACAAGTTTTCAAAGAAATACACTGTAATTACTCAATACTAAATTTATATAATATGCAAGTTGATGTTTTATTAATGATTCAGATGGTTTAGAAGGTATATATTTAAATATTTATGAATAAACACAAATGTCAGTTAATATAAATGCATATTTTAAAGAATTAAAATTTTTTAGCATCTTCATGATTTGTTAACATAAGCGAAACATAATTTACATAGTTATTCCTTTCGTTGAGTGTGCTGTTTATGTAGTCATTTGTTAATAAAGATCACTTTCTTGAGCATTTAATTCATCACCTTAAAAGGTTTTACTTTATTCCAACCAGATTTTATATATGAAGCTTTATTGAACACTGCTATTGACATAGATTCACTGGAAGCAGATTCACATTTAGATGAAGTCTGGATCAAAGAAGTGATAAAGAAGGCAGGGATGAAGTTAAAATGGAGCAAACTAAAAAAGGACAAAGTCAGAGAAAATAAAGATGCTATAAGAAGGTAAAACTTAAGCATATATATTGGGGGAGGGAGACTACATAGTTTTATTTACACTTTTTAATGGAAAAATTGGCTTAAAATTTCTTTCATAATTAAAATAATGTGTGAGTATAGAATAAACTTTTCTTTGAAGTGCTTAAAGCATCAGAAAATATATTCAGGTTATTGTAAAACTCTAAGAGTCATTTTTCTTGGTTTGTTGAGTGTATACACTGGTCTGAATTTTAAAATTTGATTCAATTCTGATCATTGTAATGAAGATGCCAACTGTAGATAGGCAATCATTAAATACTCTGTCATAGCTGGGTGTGGTGGCTCACGCCTGTAATCCTAGCATGATACAAGCTCTGGGAGGCTGAGGTGGGAGGATTGCTTGAGCTCAGAAGTTCAAGACCAACCTGAGCAAGACCCTGACCCTGTCTCCACTAAAAATAGAACCATTAGCCAGCCATCATGGTATGTGCCTGTAGTCCCAGCTATTTGGGAGGCTGAGGCAAGAGGATTGCTTGAGCCCAGGAGTTTGAGGTTGCTGTGAGCTAGGCTGATGTCATGGCACTCACCCGGGCAACAGAGTGAGACTCTGTCTCAAAAGAAAAAAAAGAAATATTCTGTCGTAAGTCATATGCATAGGAGGATAATATAGTTATTTGTAATCAAAGCTGAATGTTGGGTTTTATTGTTATTGGTAGCTCACAGAGATAACTGTGAGCCAATTCACAGGCTCTAAAGTATTTCTGATATGTAAGAAATGAAACTCCTTTGCTATTAATTGTAGGCCCCAGGCAGATCCAGCTTTATTAACCCCAAGGTCCCCAGTTGTTACTATAATGGGCCATGTTGATCATGGGAAAACGACGTTACTTGACAAACTTCGAAAAACTCAAGTGGCAGCAATGGAAGCTGGAGGCATCACTCAGCACATTGGTGCCTTTCTTGGTATGAACGCAAATTACCTTACAATGTGCTTGGGAACCTCACTTATATTTTCTTAAACCAAATGTCATAATATGAAATACACAAATTCAAAGTGAAAGGAAAGGCTAAAGTTTACAGCAATTGGTTTGATGAATTATAGAACAGATGGTTAATAAAGGTTACTTTGTACTTTCTATGAGAAGAAAATTATGTTACTTTTTTTATTCTAGCTCATTCTTTGATCTAATCAACCTAAAAAATTTTTTTGTCCATTTATTAATTATGTTTATATAGCCTCCAGTGCTAGGTTGTGATAATGTTGCTAATAGTAATTAAATAATAGTACCATTTACTGAGCATTTATCATATGCCCAGCACTGTGCTGAACATCTTATATGCTTTATCATTTTTATCTTCACAACAACCTCATGAGGTAGGTATTAATATTCCTACTTACAGGTGAGGAGGCTGAGACTTTTTCAGGTTAAGTAACTTGTCCAAAGTACATAACTAGTAAGAAGCTAAGCCAGGGTTTAAACCCAGGGTTGTTGGATTCAAATCCTGAATTACTAACTGTATACTAAATTGCCTTTCTGTGACTCACAGCAGTTGTGCAGCTGTGGTTTGTTAATGTCAGGGTAGCTGCCTGTACAACTCTTGGTCTGTTCTCTCTTCAGACTAGATATCAGTTGCTACATTTATGAAAGTAGTTATAGTCTAGAAATATGAAATTATTAGTATTAGTTTGAAATTATTACATGAAAAGAAAACCATAAAGGTTTAACTGTTATTTTCATTGTGTAACTTTTCATTGTGAAATGATTATCTGGGTTGTTCTGATTGAGATTAATGGAAGGAATAAAATTATTTTAAAGAATTATTGATTATGTTTGATAATGTCACATATGTTCCTTCATATTTAGGAAGTACATGTTTGAGTCCTTGGTTTTCTTGGATTTTGTTTCTACAGTCTCTTTGCCTTCTGGGGAAAAGATAACTTTTCTTGATACTCCGGGACATGCTGCTTTCTCAGCAATGAGAGCCAGAGGTGCTCAGGTCACTGACATTGTCATATTGGTTGTAGCTGCAGATGATGGGGTGATGAAACAAACTGTAGAATCTATTCAGCATGCAAAAGATGCTCAAGGTACTGTGTGGCTGACTTACATGTATCAGGAAGGAAGTTGCTTTTTTTTTTTTAAGGATCCTCTATATAAAGTCACAGTTCTGGGGCTATTTACATGTAGCTCATTTAATCTTCACAGCAATCCCAGGATTATTTTACCTGTTTTACACATAAACCTCAAAGATAGTTAAATTGTTTTCCCACGGACTTATAACTTAACTAATAGGAAGAGTGTAGCAGGATTCAGCTTGGGACTTGTGACCACAAATCCTTCTACTGTGATTGTTTTTAAGAACTTTTTCACGGAAAATGTAAACTGATAGAAAAGAAAGAATAGAATAATGAACTCCTATGTACCTATCACCTAAATTAGGAGTTGCATAGTGGTGATATTCAGTTATTCCTTGTTCATTTATTATTTGGAATTCTTCTCCAAAGAGAAACTTTCCCTTCATCTGCTTTAAGTAAGTTCTTATTTTATCTAAGGTAGAAAATTGAAACTTTTGGAAAATCACTTCACCATCATCTCCATTATTTCTTCATTTAAATATTGTAATAGTAAACACCACACATACACATATTCTGAACATTCTTTCCTATTCTGCTGTGAGCCTACATCTATCCACACAAAGAAAATGTACCTAATGGAGTATTCCCCCTAGGTTTGTTAGCAAGAGAATAAAAAGGCTAAGAATTACTGAACTAGTCCAATTCTTTCATCTTACAACATGAAAACTTAGACCCAGAATGGCCAGAACTCTCCCTAGTTATATATGATTATACAACTAATTTGCAACATGTCTGCATGTATAATCTGGATCTTCTAGATTCTGTTGTTACTTTGCTTTTTTATTTCTCAAAACTGCCTTTGTGTGATGTACTATGTTCTTAATGATTCCAGGGAATACATGGCAGGTAGGGAATACATGGCAGACAGGGAATGCTTCTAGGCAATACATGGCAAAAGGAAGAGGGATAAATTTGCTGGGGATCCCATAACAAAGCAGTTGGTTGAGATAGGATAAATTCATTATATCATGCTTTGTACACCTATTCTCTTGGTCCCCATTAAATGCCAACTCATCAACATGGACTGTACTTTTTCACAATAGTTGGTAGTGGATTGCAAAACTTTTTCATGTCTTTTTCAATTTCTGTTCCTTTGATACCTGAGAAAATTGCAGAGGTGGTAAAATGCAACCAGAGAATTATTTCCCAGAATTTTATGTGATTTCTCTAAAGAGAGGGTATGTCTAGTAATGACAAGTAGATTATAAGATTATTTGGTCCATTCATTAAGTAAACTTTTATTGAGACCTGGTGCAGTGGCTCACAACTGTAATCCCAGCACTTCAGGAGGCTGAGGTGGGTGGATCCAGGAGTTTGAGACTAGCCTGGGCAACATAGTGAGACCCTGTCTCTCCAAAATTTTTAAAAATTAGCTAGGCATTGTAGTGCCTGTAGTCCCAGCTACTTGGGAGGCTGAGGTGGGAGGATCACCTGAGCCCAGGAGTTGGAGGTTACAGTGAGCTATGATAGTACCACTGCATTCCAGCCTGGGAAAGAGTAAAAGCTTATCTCAAAAAACAAAACAAAACAACAACAAAAAGCATTTATTGAAAGCCTGTTTTGTGTTGGTCAGTGAGCTAGGTGTATGAATAAAAAGTTGCTGTAAATACTAAAAGACAATTTGCAATAGTGATATTTAGTTTCAACTGAGGATGAGATGTTGAGTTTTAACAATGACTTAATAAAGCCTGGAAAGAAGAGGCAAATGATCTAATAGCATTGAATTGGAATCTTCTTATGATTTTTTTTTCTGGAGATTATCTCCAATGTAAATTACTGATCTTGCTTTTATGTTTATGGATAGGCATTTTTCTCCAGATGCCTTTTCTTAATTCAGAATCTGCTTATAATTACAGGGTTTAAAAAATTTTTTTTAAATTTGTTTTGTTTTGTTTTTTAGGGGAACGGTCTTGCTCTGTTTCCCAGGCTGGAATGCAATGGTACTATCATAGCTCACTGCAGCCTCAAACTTCTGGGCTCAAGGAATTCTCCTGGCTCAGCCTCCCAAGTAGCTAGGACTACAGGTGTACAACCCCATGCCTGGCTAATTTTTTAAAGTTTTTTTTTTTTTTTCCTGGAGACAGGGTCTCTCCCTATGTTGCCCAGACTGGTCTCAAACTCCAGGCCTCAAGCGACCTTCCTGCCTTGGCTTCTCAAAGTGCTGGGATTATAGGCATGAGCCATTGTGCCCAGCCTAATTTTAGTCTTAACATCTCACATCTGGATTTCTTCTTTACATGTAGAGAGCAGAGTGTGGTGGTGTGACTCTAAAGTGAATCTGTTAGGTCTTTTTTATTATTATTGTTTTTATTTTTTAAGAGACAGGATCTTGCTGTGTTGCTCAAGCTCAACTTGAACTTCTGGGCTCAAGCAATTCTCCACCACCACCCACAACCCCCAATCCTGCTCAGCCTCCCCATAGGAGGGACTACAAGGAGGCACCACCACACCTTGCTTTGTTAAGGCCTTTTGTTAGATAAGTACATCCGCTGAGTAAAGAGAAAACCAGAACAGGTTGGTGTTTTCCACTGTGAATACCTGGAATTGAAGGTGTCATCATTTGCACTCTTCTTAACTCTGTGTCTTTCAGTTCCTATGGTCCTTGCCATAAACAAATGTGACAAAGCTGAGGCTGATCCTGAAAAAGTGAAAAAAGAGCTGCTGGCTCATGATGTGGTGTGTGAAGATTATGGAGGTGATGTTCAAGCAGTGCATGTCTCTGCACTTACGGTAAATGCGGGTACCTCAGAGATGAATGTGCTCTGACGGGAACGCTATACATAATGCACACGCTGCATTACACCCAAGAACATTTTGACATACATAATTTGTGTTGTTTTAAAAAAAATTCTGTGAGAACTAGGCAAAGGTGTTATCATTATCCTGGTGTGGCACATTAGGATTTAGGCTCAGAGAGGTTAGTCACCAGTTCACAGTGATATAGCTGATCAGTGGGGAGTTGGATCTAAACCTAATGCTTTTATTATGAGATATTTGGAGTGAGGAGAACAAATGGTAAATGATGTGGGGACAGGGTAACAGGCTAAAGACTGTTTTAAGTAGAAATGAAATCCTGTTGGTAATGAAAAGTGCTTGCATTTCATGCCTTTTATAAGCAAAAAACAATGGAAATAGGCCTTAGGGCATTTAGGAGAGATTTAAACAAGAATTTCACTGAGACAAAGATTAAATTTAGCTTGATTTTATTATTGATTGAAATGTTTCTATGGGTGAAATTGCTATGTGTTTTATGTTATTTATGATGAATTCCATTTTCTTTAAAATTACTAATTATTCTTTCTTGGATTAAAAAACACCAACGAGGCTCAGTACTTGACTCATATCAGCTTTTTCCAATTCTCTTGTCCTACAAAGGTTGCTGCTAAGTAACAATTTCCTTTTTTATCCATCTGTATTATATTTCACAGTTTAGTTATTAACATAATATAGATCTTTTTTTTCCTAATCATTCACTGAAGGGATGGTGCTGTACTTAACCATGTTCCTCCAATTAAATGTCATTTCTTCTTTACTTTTCCTAAATTTATTACCTCAAAGATGCTTAGAAATTATGCCTCTATTAATAGTAAAACTATGCCTCTTTTCCTCTGAAATTCATAAAATACTACCTTACTTTGTTATCTTTTCATAATAGCTCAATTGTTATTATACTCTGAAAGCCAGATGGCAAACTTACTACAATAAGATTCAAATATTTGAAGATTTGACCATCTTTTCTGCCCAGATACTATCAAAGGCGTAGATAGATATCAAGCTGCTTAGGCATATTTGGAAGCATGGCAGAGGTGATTCCTAGGGAATGGAGGGAAGTGGAAGAGAGTGGCAGGGAGGTAAGATGAGGCTTCTTTTCCAATATATAGAGGAGTACTCATGCAAAGAAACAACTCCAGCTCTACTTTTTGGAGCAGCATTTTGTAAACTGGAATAAATACTAGCAATAAGTGGGTGAATAAGCAGAGTATTTAATCATTTTTTTTTTACAGTTGCCTATTCCTATTGCTTTATACATTGTAATAACTGTGAGCAATCCCTTAGGTGATGGGGAGAGTGGAAAAATCCCTTGCCTATCAGTTCTAGTTCTATCACCAGTTAATCAGCTGTGTTATCTTGGAGCCCTAAAGAGCATAGCAAGCATAGATCATGAAAGGTAAAAGAATCATCTACTCTAGCTCCTTCATTTTATGGTTGAAGAAAGGAGATCCGGGGAGATTTTTCAAGGCTGCCTAGCTGGGTGGTTGCAGGAATGGCTTACAGCCTGGGTCTAGTCAGTGCTTTCTCATTTATTTAATAAGGGTAAGTAATGTTTGATTTGCTTACTTTACAAGATTCTTGAGTGGATCAAATGAAATAATAGATGTAAAGCTTGTTCAGTTGGATAGAATTTCAAATGTAAAGTAGCATCATTAAGAAAGTTCATGAGAGCTGTTATATATTAATTGTTTTTTAAAAAGCAGATAGCAAGAATCTGAAAGAGATAAATTAGTTTGGATTCACAGATTGAATTACTAACCTCCGGCCAGCTGTGAGTTGCAAGTTTGCAAGTTTGGCTTTCTAAAGACATCCCTTTTGGGATACTGTCTAAAGTTTCCTCCGGATTCACTTGTTTTAGTTCTGATGGGCTCCATGCAATGAAAGCATTGGAATTCTAGGGGGAAAAAAAAGAAAGAAAGTTAGTGCAAGGAAGAAAACAAAATTGTACAGACAGATGGAGGAGAAAGAAAATGAATGGAACATGTGTTTATGAAAGGGTATTAACAAGCCTGACCAGTAGCCATCCTTTTAAAAAATAGCCCCTTGTTCCTTGCAAGATCTGTCCCTGGGTTAGGTTTTCTTGATAACTAATCCCTCCCTCCCTTCCTTCCATCTTTCCTTCCTTCCCCTTTTTTGTTTTCCCCTGCCTCTTATCCTTCCTCATTCTTCCTTCATTTCTTTGTTCAATTGGGTAATTCATGCCTTTAATGCTTACAGAGAAAAGTATCTTATAACTGTCAAGGATAATTTGACTTTCTGACCCTGGTATTTATATTTATAGATAATATTTATTAATGTATATTAACAACCTTTGTTATTAAAGGGTGACAATCTGATGGCTTTGGCAGAAGCAACAATTGCTCTCGCAGAAATGTTAGAATTGAAAGCAGATCCCACTGGTCTGGTGGAAGGAACAGTAATAGAGTCTTTCACAGACAAAGGAAGAGGGTAGGACTGTTAAAATACTTGCTTTTTAATAATTTTGTTTTATGGTTTTTGTGACCTGATTACATAATAATATTTTTATTGCATGTTATTGTTAGTTCATGAACAATATTTTCAAAGCATTTATTTTTGAAAAGTATTTTATTGTACTAACACACAGGACACAAAAATTTACTTATTATCAGTAGACCATAGCAACTATCTGTATACATCTAGTAGTCGTATTTGGATCACTTAAGTAGTTCTTTCAATTTGTTTGATTTTTTTCCCCCACTGACTTGACTGAGTTGGTAAAGCCTCAAGATAACATAAATTGGAATGAAATACCAATAGTTGCATTTTAGGGTTTGTAAATTTTTTATAACCTCAACCATTAATACACTATTTAGGAAGGTCTTTGAAATGGTGTTCTCTTCTTGAATTTTCCTACGTACCAGCAAGAGAGGTTTTCTCATTGCTTTATACTCTGTAACAAATGTGAACAATTTCTTAGCTGACATGGAGATTAGGATAGAAAGTGGATTAGGACTCTCTCAGAACATTCTGTTCCCTGCTCCTTCTCTTAGCATAACTTTACAAGAAATGATTTTTGGTTTTTTGCTTTTCTTTTTTTTTTATTATGGTAAGAGACATGTAACATTCAATTTACCATGTTAAGAGCACAGTGAACTGAACCTGTAATCCCAGCTACTTGGGAGGCCGAGGTAGGAAGATTGCTTCAGTCTAAGAGTTTGAGACCAGCCTGGGCAACGTATGGAGACCCATCCCAAAAAAAAAAGCAAAAATTACCATGTTAACCACATTTAAGTATGCAGATCAGTATTGTTAAATATATTCACATTAGTGTACAACAAATTTCTAGAACCTTTTCATCTTGTAAAACTCAAACTTCATGCCCATTAAACACTAATTCCCCTTATCCTCTCCCTAGCCTTTGGTGGCTACCTATTTTCTATTTTTATGATTTTGACTACTTTAGATACTTCATATAATATTTGTCCTTTTGTGAATGGCTTATTTCACTTAGCATAACGTCCTAGAATTTTATCCATGTTGTAGCATATGATAGGATTTCCTTCTTTTTTAAGGCTGCGCAATATGCCCTTATATGTTTATATCACATTTTCTTTGGATGAAAGGTCCATTCATCTGATTACGGACATTTAGGTTGCTACTGCCTCTTGGCTGTTGTGAAGAAATGTTCTTTTTTTTAGAGATGGGGTCTTGCTATATTATCCAGGCTGGCCTTGAACTCCTGGGTTTAAGTGATCCTCCTGAGTAGATGGGACTACAGATGCGCACCACTGTGCTGGCTTCGAAATGTTTTTATAATATGCTTAAGAAGTTAAGAAGTGGTAGAATTAACCCTGTGTATACATATGTTTATATTTTTTTTAAACCTCCTAAAGATATCTTAGCTCTATTTAAGAAAGTACAACTATATCCTAATTATGGCATTACAATACATACTTTTATTTTCATTCTAGTCCTGTTACTACAGCTATAATTCAAAGAGGAACTTTGAGAAAAGGCTCAGTTCTGGTTGCTGGAAAGAGTTGGGCAAAAGTACGGTTAATATTTGATGAAAATGGAAAAACAATCAATGAGGCCTATCCCAGCATGCCAGTGGGAATTATAGGCTGGAGAGACCTTCCTTCTGCAGGGGATGAAATTCTTGAAGTGGAATCTGAGGTACATCAAGCTTAATTCTATATATTAGATGTGATACAATGATTTTAAATATCAATTTGTAATGTTATCCACAGAAGTGTGTTAATGTTAACAATTCTAGATTGTAAGAGGCTGTGAGGGGGCCAGTTGTACCATTTTACAATGAGACTACAGAATTATTTTTTAAAATTTGAGATAAGATTTTTAAATTAAATCATTTCAATTATATACAAAGCTCCCAAATTAAAATTCTACACATATCTTGAAACTTAACAAAATTAGTGGTTTCTTTTTTTTTTTTTTTTTTTTTGAGACAGAGTCTCACTCTGTTGCCCGGGCTGTAGAGTGCCGTGGCGTCAGCCTAGCTCACAGCAACCTCAAACTCCTGGGCTCAAGCAATCCTTCTGCCTCAGCCTCCCGAGTAGC
>CAUYRT010085916.1:0-10514 GCA_963574885.1 Lepilemur ruficaudatus | reverse complement strand
TTTCCTCAGCATGGTCCATCCTGTTCTTAAGACTTTCCATTGAGTTTTGGCGCTCTCTGAATATTTCCTTCATTTCCAGGATTTCTGTTTGATTCTTCTTTATCAATTCAATTTCTTTGGAGAATTTTTCATTCATTTCCTTAATTGTTCTTGTAGTTTCTCTATGTTGGGAGTCAATTTTCTCTTCCATGCCACTGAGTGTTCTAACCATCCATATTTGGAACTCTTTCTCTGTCAGACTAATCGTATCAAGTAGGTTGCGATCGGTTGGTGATGATAGAGAGTTTATTTTTGGAGACGATTTTTCTGTCTGATTCTTCATGTTTTCTGTGATCTTTCGTTGGTTCTTTCTCATCTGGGTTCTTTGTCAAGGTTTGGAGTTGCTGGGACTGGATTATGAACCACAATCTGAAAGGCTGCTTCTATCTTCTTTCAGCCTCTAGCAGGGAAGAGGACTGGAAGGGAAGGTGACAGTCTGACAACCAGGTTACAGGATGAATGGCCTCCTTTTCAGCTCCACTTAGGGGTGCAGTCAGTTCCTTCTGCAAGAAGCACCAGGCCCCAGTCACAGGAGAGGGTGGGTGTTGCTGATTCCCCAGGACCCAAGTGAAGAGGCAATCTCTCTTGAAACTCCTCCCTGATAAGCTGGTTCTACTCTCCTGGCTCAGATGGAAAACAGCTGGGTAGGGAGGGCAAGGACCCAAGACCAGCTGGCACGTCAGCTGTGGCTGGCTGTCACCACATTTCCCTAACCTTCCCTTCAAACGTGGAACAGGAGCTGAATGGGAACCGCCGGAAAGACTGACTTTTTTTCTTTTTTTTTTCCTCTTCCTCCAAACTTTTCAAATGTCAGGCCTGCTCGACTGTTTTTTTCCCCCTTCTTTCCCCAACCTCTTTCAAATGCAAATGCAGGACCTGCTTGACAAGTTTGGGACTGGTAGGGGGGCTGTGGTCGCTGTCAGAGCAGCCTGCAATGCTTCCAGGCTAGGGGGAAACTTCCCATCACCCATCCAGTGTCTGCACTGTGAGTCCTGGTGTAGCACAGTCTCCCAAGGCTCGCCTGCAGCAGCAGTGTCCCAATTCAGTGAAACCCCACTGTTCAAGTGCAGATCTCTCCAGAGTCTGCCAAAACCTTAGCGAGTTCCCAGGGCAGGGTAAAGGCACTCTCCGCACTCACTCCTTTGGCAGTGGAGAGCGTCTGCTTGGCTAGGGCCCTCCCCAAATAGAGGAGCACAACAGAGAATTCAAAGTTTTTCCCGCTCCCGTTTTTTCTCTGCACAGCCCGTCTGCCTACACCACTGTTGCCCGCAGACTTCAGCCACTTCCCTGCCTGCGAGGGTGTGGGGCACCGTGGGGGAAGGGTGGTCTCCCCGGGGGAATCAAAACGCCCTGGCACAGACGCTGGCCGGCCGGCCGGAACAGGAACCAGGCTCCCTCTCTAAGGCACCCATCAGTCTCTCTACTTTGCGAGCAGTTTTCTGATTCACCTCTGTTTTCTCCTGAGGTCGTGTGTCCCACGCTGTTTCTCTGTAGGTCTGCAGAACTGGTCCTGTAGAAGTGGAGTTCACTCGCGTGCAGTGGTCTGCCTATTTCACCTCCGACTCTGAGAGCAGAGAGCCAGGAGGGCACTCCTATTCCACCATTTTCCACCATCTAGTTTAGTTTTACTCCGATCTTATTTATTTCTTTTCTTCTGGAACGTTTAGAATTAATTTGCTCTTCCTTTTCCAGTTCCTTGAGACTGTTTATTAGTTGATTAGTTGATTTGTGTGCTTTCTGTCTTTTGATGTGAGCATTTAATGCTACCAGTTTTCCTCCTAGGAATGCTTTTGCTGGGTTCCACAGATTTTGATAACCTGTGTCCCTGTTATTATTTAATTCAAACAGTTCTTTGATTTTCATGTGGATATCCTCCTTGACCGAATAGTCTTTCAGCCATAAATTGTTTAATTTCCATAAATTTGTGAATTGGTGTGTATTTCTGTTGGAATTAATCTCTAATTTTATACCAGTGTGGTCTGAGAAGATACATGGTATAATTTCTATTTTTTTAATTTGTTGATATAAGATTTGTGGCCTAGGATGTGATTGATTTTGAAGAAAGTTCCATGAACTGATGAGAATAATGTATATTCGGCTTTATTGGGGTGAAAGGTGCTGTAGATATCTCCTTGACCTCTTTGTTCTAGAGCTCTGTTTAAGTCCATTGTTTCTTTGTTTATTTTCTGCTTGGAAAATCTGTAGATTTCAGTCAATGGGGTGTTCAAGTCTCCATCTACTATGGCATTATTGTTTATCATGCTATTAAATGAAACAGGGTTTGCTTTCTGTATCTGGGTGCTCTTGTATTGGATGTATAAATGTTATGAATTGTTAAGTCTTCTTGTTGGATTTTTCCTTTCACCATTATTTAGTGACCATCTTTGTCTTTCTTTATTTGTGCTTCTTTAAAGTTATGTTATCTGATATAAGAATATCTAGCCCCGCTTTGTGTTGGTTTCCATTTGCCTGGAAGTTAGTTTTCAAGCCCTTGACCTTGAGTCTGAAAGCATCTTTTTGGGATAGATGCATTTCCTGGAGACAACAGATATATGCCTTGCGAGTTTTTACCCACTCAGCCAGTCTTTGTGTCTTCATTTGACAGTTCAAGTAATTCACCTTTATAGTGAGAATTGATATTTGGGGTAGGTTTCTGTTTATATTGTTGGATAAATTCTTATTGTTTTGCTTTACCTCTAAAGGTAAAGCAACTCCAGGTTCTGCATTTTAACTCTTGAGTGATTTTACTTTGGTGGGTGTCTATTGCACTGTTCAGTGTATAATGCAAGTCTGAGTACTTCTTGCAGGGTAGGTCTGGTCTCTGCAAATTCCATCCATGATTACTTGTCTGGGAAAGTCTTTATTTCTTCCTCATAGATGAGGCTTAGTTTGCTAGGTAAAGAATTTTAGATTGGCCATTATTCTGTTTTAGAATATTGAGGATGAGTTCCCTGTTCCTTCTGGCTTGTAAGGTTTCAGCTGAGAAGTCTGCAGTGAGTCTGATAGATTTTCCTTTGTTCTGTTGTTTGCATCTTACTGCTCAAAGAATTGCCTCTTTCCTGTGTACTTTTCCCAGGCTAATAACCATATGATGTGGTAATTGAATTTTCACATTGAGTCTCCCAGGAGGTCTGTGTGCTTCTTGTACCTGGATATCTAGGTTTCTGACTAGGCCAGGCAGGTTTTCTTCCAGTATTCCAATAAACAAATTTCCCAGCTCATGTGTACTTTCTTCTTTTCTCTCTGGATTCCTATAATTATTATATTTGGTTTCTTTACATAATCCTACATTTCTTGTATATTTTGTTCTTGTCTCTTGCTTCTGTGTTCTTTTTCTTTATCTGATTTGTTTAGCATATGGGCATTACCTTTTCAAGCTGTGAAATTCTTTCCTGTGCATGATCCATTCTATTATTAAGGTTTTGCACTGTTTTGTATTTCCTTGAATGCCTCTTTTACTTCCAATATTTCTGTTTGGTTCTTCCATAATATTTTAATTTCTTTAGAGACATTTTTTCATTCATTTACTGTATTGTTCTTTTGGCTTCTTTGTATTGTATTTTATTTTCTCTTCAAATGTATTGAGTTTTCTTACAATCCACATTCAGAATTCTTCCTCCGTTATTTTAATCATTTCATTTAAATTGATATCTGTTGTTTAGGGTCTAATGATTTCTTTTGGGGTGACTTTTCTATCTGATCTGTCATCTTTCCTGTCCTCTTTCACTGATTCTTTCTCATGGGCTACTTGGTTGAGAACTGGGTTTGCTAGCACTGGTTTATGGCCCTATCTGTAAGTCCCCAAGGGATGTTCCTTGACAGTTCTGAGGAGAGGGGCACTGGTCCTATATTTCCTTAGAGGTATTTTTGCAAATTGGGTTACCTCTGACCTGTTGTCTTCACCTCTTGCCAGTGGAGATTAGTGAGTTTTTTCCACAGCTTAAGCTCCCAGTTAGTGGATTTCACTTGTATGTATGAATCCACTGTGCTCTAATTGCTTTAGATGGAAGGCACTGTGTTAAGCTATGGAGTTACCCTCTCTGTCATTGACTGTAGTTTGCATGGAGCAGCCATTTATCAGGGTAATCTGTTGTCTCTGTGGTAAGTTCTGGTCCTCCAGTTGGGGTATAGGAATGCCCTGATATTTGGAAAGAGTCTTGCCACTCCTGAGTGTTACTTGGACCCTTCTATCCCTTAAGGTGGGGTAAGGGCAAGATAGATCACAGCTGGTGCCTCCAAGCCCATGTGTATGTGCTTCTATTGTTGCTTGATCTGCTGCTGAGGGAGCTGCTAATATGTTATTCAGGGCTCTTTTGCCACACTTGGCAGGCTGCTCCTGATGGGAGGGTTCAATTGGTATAATCGCTGAGTTCTCTGGCCAAGATTTTCCTTTCCTGTCCAAAAACCCCAATGCTGGCAGCCACCCAGACATGGAGATCAATCCCTAGAGTTATGTTCTTATTAGATGACCTAAGCCAGTCTGGTGGGCTAAATCAATAGGCTGCAAACATTTGTTCAACACCAGGGCCCCATAGATTCATACCAGTTGCACAGAAGAAGCAGCTTTTCTGGCTTCTGCCCACCTCCAAGGGCAGAGCCCACTGCGCCGGGCCCAAAAGTCACCAACCTTGCAGAGGGGATGTTGCCTGAGACCACAGTGTTCCCTGGCATCTCTGGGCTGGGGATCCCACAGATGGAGGTCATACACCCCTGGAGAACTAGTGTTGGGGGAAAGTACTCAATATTCATCTGCTGACAGAGGCCCAGCTAGACAAATAATTAGATCGTGGACTGTTTTTTAGCACCAAAGGCCCACGGATTCATGCCAGCCACACAGAGAAAGTAGCTTTTCTTGCTTTTTCCTACCTTCCAGGGTGGAGCCTGTTGCACTCAGTGTGAAATTCCCTGAGCTGGGGGAGGGGTGCTGCCCAAAATGGTAGTGGCTATTGACGGGGGTGACCACTTAGGATTTGGCAGATACTGCTTTAGTGGGCTGAATCAACAGGCCACCAGCTGTCCCCTATGCATCACAGTGCCACAATCTCATGTCTGTCTAGAAGACGGTCCTGCTTTTTTTGTCCCACCCTGAGCCAGCCCAATCATCAGCAGTTTCTGGGGCCAGAGCCCCCTTTTCAGTGTTCACCTCTTTTTTTGGTCACACTGACCACCAGAAGATAGATGTCTATCTCCAAACTCTCTCACATGTTCGTGAGAAATGACCACTCGGACCAGTCCCTCCTCTGCCCAGTGCGATTGTAGCACAGAGCACCGGGCAGTTCAAAATGTTTCCTGCTATTGTCTCCTCTCCACAGAGTCTGTTGTCCTATGTGACGACTTTGCACCAACTTCAAGTGCGTCCCTGTCTCAGTGGGCGTGGAGGTCAGTGGAGGAGCTGGGCATTCTCCGGTGGATCAGATCACTGGGTGGATGGGTGTGGCCATCCTGTGCTCTATTCCCTTTTGTATATCTCCCACTCTCCAGTCTTTGCAATCGTATCTCCCATTCACTTTTCCCCCCGTGCACTGCATGTCCCATGCTGCTTCTCTGCAGATTCACAACACTGTTCTTGGGTGCAGAGGGAGCGATCCACTTGTGTGTACCTGTCCGTGTTCTTCACCTCCTTCTCTGGGAGCAGAGAGGCAGGAGGTCACCACTAATGTTCCATTTTTTTCTCCCTCCTGGCCTTTTTAAAACCCAGTCCTACAGGGTCTCCTGCCTTGGATGAGGCTCACATCCAGAGTAGATTTCATTAAGTAGTAGTCTTAGGAATATGGGCATTTTACTGAGGTTAAGTTTTTGCCTGTTGGAAATGTTGGTTCCCAACTCCCTCTGAATTGGTAACTGAAAGCTTTTTCTTTCCAGAGGGTGGGTATCCTCAACTCCACATCCTTATGACATCCTTTATGTGCAAAGTGTGAGGGATGAGATATAGGCAGAGCAAAAAGTGCCCTTTTCCTCAAGTAGACAGTGTGTACCTACCTGCACGGTCCCTGGAATGTGTAACACCTAGAGTATTGGCCTTTGCCCTACAAATGGTAATAACTGTACCCAGCTATAGACATGCAGAAACCTATATAATTTCTAAATGACTGTGCTTATTAAGATTCTTTTGATTGTAATAGAATCTGACTTTGACTAGCTTATGGGAAAAATGGTGTGGTTTGG
Source organism: Lepilemur ruficaudatus (assembly GCA_963574885.1). Classification (NCBI taxonomy): domain Eukaryota; kingdom Metazoa; phylum Chordata; class Mammalia; order Primates; family Lepilemuridae; genus Lepilemur; species Lepilemur ruficaudatus. The sequence continues at coordinate 4,310 of CAUYRT010085916.1, read as the reverse complement.
CCAATAACTGGAAAGATCTGGCAATTTTTATAGAATATAGGAGACATTTGAACAACTAGATTCTGGGAAGGTCAGGAACTGAGGCAGCTCTGGATTCTCAAAAGTAGGTTGGTGAGCCTTTATTTTAGAGTGCTGCCATTAACATATCTTAGTTTGAACCGACATCAGTTCCTAGTCCTTTTAGTTGAACTTCTAGAGAAAGGGGTAATTTTATTTTTCTCACTTGTTTTAGGCATCCAATACATTGAAACTAGCAGCATCTTATAGTATAGACATGATAGCAGAGTTCCCACCCCTGTTAGTGGGCTAGTAGTTCTCAGAGAACAAAGGCTAGACAAATGTCTCAACAGGTTTTCACTGACACAGGCTATGTTTTCTCATTCCTTCATGTTTCTATTCTCTCCGCATGGTTTTTCGTTTCCTTTTAATAAGAAGCATTAGTAATATCAGTAATAGTTAACATTTGAATTCTTACAATGTTCCAGGCACTGTTGTAGCAATTTACAAATGCATTAACTAATTCAATCATATCAATAATCCTGTGAGGCAAACATTATTAGTTCCATTATACATATCAGGAAACTGAAATACAAAAAAACTAGGGAACTTGTCAAAGGAGACACAGTAAATAGTGGAGCTGGAATACAGATCTGTGTATTCTCTCTGTAGGTCAATACTGTTCAATAGAATTAAAATGTGAAAAAAATGGCGGAATAGGGATGGCCTCCTGGCTCTCTGCGCTCAGAGTTGGACGTGAAATAGGCAGACTTCTGCACGTGAGTGAACTCCACTTCCACAGGATCAGTTTCATGGACCTGCAGAGAAACAGCATGGGACACAAGACACCAGTGGAAAACAGAGGTGATTCAGAGAATCTCTCACAGTGCCCAGAGAGTCCAACATGCACCTTAGAGAGGGAGCCCAGGTCCCGCTTCAGCCGGCCGACTGTAGTGGGGCATTCTGACCCCCCGGAGGACAATGTTTCCCCCACCGTGCCCCACATCCATGCAGGAAGGGAAGTGTCTGAAGTTGGCAGGAAGCGGAGGTGCAGGCAGATGGGCTGTGCGAAGTAAAAACTGGAGCAGAGAACATTTTGGACTCTCTGGTGTGCTCCTCTGAGTCAACCCTGGCTGGGGGAGGACCCTAGCAGAGCGGGCGCTTCCCGGTTCCGAAGGAGTGAGTGTGGAGAGTGTCTACTCACGTCAGGAGGCTTCCAAGACTAGGACGGGGAGCGTATACCTGGGAGGAGACTCTGCCCTGGGAACTCGCTGAGGGCTTCGCAGGCACTGGAGAGACAGAGCGAGCATGCTACCCTGAAGCTGAACAGTTGGGACTCGGCGGGTTGGGGAAACAGTGGGCTTGGAGCACAGTTTGGAAGTTGTCTGCATTCTCTACTCCTCCCCCTGATCCATGGGAACCTGCCATGTGGGCTCGAAGTAGGTGGTGGGATGCCTTCCCATGGCCTGGTGATGCTGTGGGTTGCTCTGGAGGTGGTCACGTTCCCCTTTCCTATCCTACCTGGGATGAGCAGGTCCAGCATTTGAAAGGGGGGGAAAGAGAAGGAGAGAGTCCGTCTGATCCCCCAAACCAGCAACTGCTCCTCCCATCCCTGTGGCTCGGGTTTGGTGTCTGAAGGGGTGGATAAGGGAGTGTGGTGACATTCACGCCTGAATTGCCAGGCTAGTCTTTGGCGGTTTCCCACCCCACCCAGTGGTCTGCGCTCTGGGCCAAGAGAGCAGAACCCATCCGGACAGGGTGGAGTTGCTAGGGAGGTTGCCTCACCAATTGTGATCTGGGAAGACACTGCCGACAGCCCTCTCCTGCAAGTCTGGCCTAGGGGCATTGTGCCAAAGGGACTGACACCTCCCCTGGGTGGAGCTGGGATGGAGGCTGTTCATTCTGAAACCGAGTCACCAGACTGTTTCCTCTACTTTGCCTCCTCTTCCCTGCTGGAGGCAGAAGGACGGTAGAAGAAGACTATCAGATTTTGGTTCATAAGCCAGTCCCAGCATCTCCGGTCCTAGACAAATTACCCAGAAGAGAAAGAACCAGCGAAAGATCACAGGAAACATGAAGGATCAGAGAGAAAAGTCTCCTCCAAAAGAAAATACTCGCTCACCACCAACTAACACCAACTTACATGATATGATTAAACTGATAGAGGAAGAATTCTGAATATGGATTGTTAGAAAACTCAATGGAATTGAAGAGAAAATTCATTCACAACATAGAGAAACCACAGGAATGATTAAGGAAATGAATGAAAAATTCTCCAAAGAAATTGAATTGATAAAGAAGAATCAATCAGAAATCCTGGAAATGAAGGAATTACTCAAAGAGCTCCAAAACTCAATGGAAAGTCTAAAGAACAGGATGGACAATGGAGAGGAAAGAGTTTCAGAACTTGAAGACTATGTCTATGCCCTCAACAAAGCAGAGGAAGAAAGGGAACACAGAAACAAGAGACAAGACCAAAATTTATGAGAAGTCTGGGATTATGTAAAAATACAGAACCTCAGGGTGATAGGGTTACCAGAGGAGGAAGAGGAGCATTCACAAAGGCTGGAAAATTTATTTCATGCAATAGTGGAGGAAAATATGCTGGGCCTGGTGAAAAATCTCGATATTCAGATTCAAGAAGCACACAGAACTCCTGGGAGAATCCCCGCAAAAAGACAATCACCAGGTCACGTGGTATTAGGCTAACAAAAGTAAATGCCAAAGAGACAATTGTCCATGCAGCCAGTCAAAAACAACAAGTAAGTTACAAAGGTAGGCTTATCAGATTAACTGCAGATTTTGCTTCTGAAGCCCTACAAGCCAGAAGGGACTGGGTGCCTATCCTTAATCTTCTACAACAGAACAAAGCCCAACCTAGAATTCTTTATCCAGCAAAATTAAGTTTCATCTATGAGGGAGAAAAAAAGTCCTTTTCAGACAAGCATTCTCTGATGGAATTTGCAAAGACTAGACCAGCCCTATGGGAGGTACTTAGACCTGCCTTTCTCACTGAACAGGGCAATAGGCACTCATCAAAGTGAAACCTTCAAAGACTTAAAGGCTAGAACTTGAACTTCATGATGGTGCAAGGCGGGAAACAAAGCAACTGGACTTTACCCAACAATATGAATGGAAACCTTCCTCAAATCTCAATCCTTTCAATAAATGTTAATGGCTTAAACTGTCCTCTGAAGAGGAATAGACTGGCAGAGTGGATAAAATCCACAAGCCCAGTATCTGCTGTATACAGGAAACTCATCTTACCCACAAAGATGACTTTCAGCTGAAGGTCAAGGGATGGAAAACTATCATCCAGGCAAATGGAAGTCAAAAGAAAGCAGGAGCAGCTATACTATTTGCTGACAACATAAGCTGTAAAACAACAAAAGTAAAAAAGGATAAAGAAAGCCACTTTATAATGGTGAAAGGGAAGATCCAACAGGAAGATATAACTATTCTTAGTATTTATGCACCCAACACAGGAGCACCTAAATACATAATGCAAACCCTGTCAGATCTTAAAAACTTGTTAAACAATACTGACATAGTAGCAGGGGAATTCAACACTTCACTGAATCAACTGGACAGATCCTACAAACAGAAAATGAGCAAAGAAGTAATGGACTTAAACAGAGCTCTTGAACAAAAAGATCTGACAGATCTCTACAGAGAATTCCACCCAAATAAAGCTGAATTTACATTCTACTCAGCAGCCCATGGAACCTTTTCCAAAATTGACGACATACTAACCCACAAATCACATCTCAACAAATTCAAAAAAACAGAAATTATGCCGTGTGTCTTCTCTGACCATAGAGGTATAAAACTAGAGTTCTCCTAGCACTCTGGGAGGCAGAGGAGGGCGGATCATTTGAGCTCAGGAGTTCGAGACCAGCCTGAGCAAGAGTGAGGCCCTGTCTCTACTAAAAATAGAAAGAAATTAATTGGCCAACTAAAAAGATATAGAAAAAATTAGCTGGGCACTGTGGCACATGCCTGTAGTCCCAGCTTCTCGGGAGGCTGAGGCAGAAGGTTTGCTTGAGCCCAGGAGTTTGCGGTTGCTGTGAGCTAGGCTGACAGCACGGCACTCTCGCCAGGGCAGAGTGACACTCTGTCTCAAAAAAAAAAAACCAAAAACCTAGAGTTCAATTCCTATAAAAACTCTCACTGCTTCACAAAGTTTTGGAAACTAAACAATTTATTATTGAAAAACACTTGGCTCAAGGAGGAAATTCAGGGGAAATCCAGAGTTTCTTCGAACTAAATGATAACGGAGACACAAGTTACCAAAACCTGTGGGATACAGCAAA
>CAUYRT010085915.1:0-18769 GCA_963574885.1 Lepilemur ruficaudatus | reverse complement strand
GAAGTGAGGTGACACAAGACCCGAAGAATGGGCCCCACTTGTACTTGCCATCAAACTGGTATTGACTGATTAACACTATGGTGCTCAAAGGGTGGGAGCGAACACTAGGGAATTGGGGGGTGGGGAGTAAACCCATGTCAGAGCGACGTGGGGGGCACTGTGGAGGGGTGGGATATGCTTGAAAAGTAGTTGGGGAGTGGAATTAGGGGTCTCAATAGGGGAAAGGAATTCCTCTAAAACATTAGGGATTTTAAAAGTAACACCTGTATCATTCATTTTCTAAAATTCTATCCTCAAAAAATGCCCAAGAAAGCACTTTGCACTTCATTCCCCCCAGCATCGTCCTTTATCCCTGGTCCTTCTCCGACCTACATCCCCTGCTTTTGAACTACTCTGACTGCTGTCTTGCCTCAGCTGCCCAGTTTTTTCCCCCTAGCTTGCTTCTCCCTCCACCTTGAAGCCCTGAGGCCCTCACTTTACAGTACAGAGACTTTCGAGTCCACATGTTGATAAAGTGATATGAAATTTCACATTCTCTTTTACTTTTGATTCAACTTCAAAATGTTTTACCAGCGAGAGAGAGAACGTAATTCTCCAGATACTCCAATGATTCTGGAATCCTCAGAGCTGTAGGGAGCCCAGGGCTAAGAATAAAACAAGTCTCCTCTTATCTTTTCTTTTTAATTATAGAAAGTCATCCCGCTGTCCCATTTCCATCTTCCTTCTGACAAGAAGACTGCGATGAAGGTAAAGTGTTTGCTTTCAAAGGGCAGACATTGCCTGCTGGACTCGTATTGGCAGGATCCTGACCCTCTAAGAGCTACTGACATAATCCGCCTCCCTTATCCCTCATCTCACTGGGGTTCAAAAATGGATTTTTTACACTTGATCTTAGCCAAAAGGCCAAAAAGTGATTCAAAAAATGGAATTTTTAAAGTCTACAAGCAGAATCAGGAATCAGTTTATTTTTGAATTTTCAAAACCAAATTATATGAATTAAGAGTCCATGTTGTATTATTCACATCATCTCCCCCATTAGGTTCTCCCCATTCCTTCTAGTAATAACAATAATGATAATGACTATTTAATGAAATTTTGCTATTTTCCAGACACTGTCCTAAGCAACATTTTATGTCACCAGACATGATGAACGATTTTTATGAGCTGATTCTGACTTTATTAGTATCAAAATGAATGGGTCAACTTCATCATTCATGCTCAGCATTTGATAAGAAAAATAGTTTATTTAGTCACCAAATGATATATAAAAAAGAGAATAAGCCAATATCTAACTTCAAGTTCAATAAAAGGTTAACATCTATTGATCTATTGCTATGTGCCCAGCCCTTGTATATACATTGTCTAATTTAATCCTCACAGCAACCTTGGAGGTGGGTATCAAGGCATCCCATAAAATCATGATACTTTTATTTCTTTCCAGCAACCAGACAAACCACACAGTCACCAACTAGACACTACCCAGAGTTCTGTGTCAGGTTATCATCCTATCAATGTCATTAACAATTTCCTCCTCAGTAGTCAACAAAAGAAGAATCACTTGCATTTGAGTAGTAATAAGATTACCGAGCTATTATGATGATGCACAGCTGAGAACGAGCTCAGAACAGAGGATCATTTTTTTTTTTTTGTAGTAGTGAACTGACAACACCACAATTAGGAGGACATGGATACTGACACGAGAAATGAAGAACCTTCTAATGAGACAATTTACCTCATTGCGTTAAGAACAAGACCATGATATTCCTGCGATGGGAAAATGACATTGTGTTCTTCACACCAGGTTCCTTGATAGGATTACTGTGGTAGGGTCAAAATTGAAGTTAGAGCTACGTGTGACCCATATCCCCCTATCCCTTAAATCTTCCTGTAACAAGTACAGAAGCTGAGTCGGGAGAGCTAGCAAAGGAGAAACTGGTCCATGCAGCTCCTGTCCTCATTGCAAATCTTCCACTCAACAGTAACACACACTCCCTCTTTACCAGTCCCACCGAATTCATTAAACACGTTCTACCAACGTCTAAAACAAAACTTTCCTATGTCTCTACGTCCTGAAACAGACTCCTCAGTTTGAGCTCTGCCCTTCCCATCTTCCTAACACCATGGTTTGTCATGCAAAGCCCCTGAGTGAGATTTTACACTCTTTCTCTGTCTTTCTCTCTTTCTCCTCTCTCACACACACAATGAGAATGACTGTGAGTGGTAATTTCCTTTGTCCATGGCTTTCTATGTATCCTAGATGACCTGGGGGGACTTGGCTTTCCCCTCCAAGGAGAAGTTCCCTGCCATGAACATGTTCTCCTTGCTCATGTTTACCTTCTTGGATGTTTTCACCTATATGTATACTCTCCTAATCCCAGGAATATTATACACATTCTCTCTGTCTCTGACTCTGTTCCTCTCACTCTGTCTGTGAGTCTGCATCAATTTCCACCTCCCTCTATCCCTTCTATATTCTCTGCCGGCCCGGACATGCTCCAGTCTCCTAGCAGATTGTTGCACTGGTTCCATCCAGCACTCTGCTAGGGTTGGGTGACTTGGGTGTGTGTGGGAGGGGACACTGGTTCCTGAGACCCCTATTTAGACCCAATCTTCCGAACGCCTTGATGAGACTGTCATGTGAGACAGAATCGAAAGACTTGCTGTGTCTCATGTAGATTACATCTATTGCTTTTCTCCTATCTCTGTGACTTGTCATTCTGTCATAGGAGGAAATTGAATTGGCCCACACGATTTTCTCTTTACAATACCATGTTGGTCGCTACTCAGTTCCTCAGGAAAGATGAAAAATTGATTGCCAGATGTTGTTTTGGTGCCTTCTTAGGCACTGAAGGTGAATGATGATTCAATACAGGTGGAATTCACTTTATCCAGTACCTATTTCTCCAAGAATTTGTGCAAATCAAATTTCATACAATTTGAATTTTACTTCCTCCTTGCTTTTTTTGAGATACTCTATTTCAGATGGAGCCTTAATGGTCTGTATCTCTTACTATTTGAGTTGTCATGTTGTCGCTATTTGAGTTGTCATGTTGTCGCTTTTCAATCCTCAGGTACTCTGGGCCTTAATGAGATACATATATTTTTAATGCACAAATATACTAGGTGAGCTATAACAAATAAGAAATGTTAGTAAGTGCTAGGCAGTCAGACTATTTCCTAATGTTTATAAGTTATATAGTAAAGGCAGACTCTCTTAGCATAGTAACTACCCTCTTTGTAACACTGAGGAACTAGATGTCTTGCTAAATGCTTTATAATTATTTTTTTTTCATTTATCCTTCTAATATCTTTTTAGGTGGTGGTGATTATCTTCATTTTTAGGTGTTGCCACTGAAGTCCAGACACAATATATAACTTGCCCACATTCACCCAGACTTATGTGAATTTATATGGTGGAGAAAGGATTGAAAACTGGGTGAATTTATATGGTGGAGACAGGATTGAAAACCTGCAAATATGAGCATGTTATTAGTTTCCCTTTTTAACACTAACAGTAGCCTACTATAGATACTCCTCCTTATGTTGAGTTTTCTTTAAACAGTGTCTCTTGGAGATTTATCAAAAATAACACAGAGAGTGGCCACATTCTTTTTTTCAGGTGTATATTGTTCAATTGTATGGATGAACCATACATTATTTAACCAATCCCCTAATTATGGACATTGGGGTTTTCCCAATTATTTAAAAATAATTATTTAAAAAATGACACAATGAATTTTTACATACAATTTCGTATGATATGAAGAATAAATTCCAAGGATGGAATTTCTCTATATTCTCAGAGTGGTTTACGAATTTGAAATTTTGTGTTTTTCGTAACTGTTTCTAAATAGACTGCTACACGAGGTATGTAAATTTATGTCCCTCTCACCCCTCAGCATTGTAAGGGAATATACATTTCCTCATGGTCTGAGTGTCTCATAAAATCATGGATTTCTGCCAATCGAATAAGTGTCTCAATGCATTTTTAATTTGCATTTCATTTATTAAGAATGAAGTTAGGCATTTTTCGTATGGTTAAGACCTTTTTGTATTTCCTTGTCAGTGATCATTTGTTTATATTCTTTTTCCATTGTTCTGTTGAGTAGAAAGTCTTTTTTTCCTTCACAATTTCCAAAAATTCTTTTTATATAAGGGAAATTAGGACTGTTACATGCTGCAAAAGCTTCACTGAGTTTATCAGTGGTCAAAAGAAGGTTTTGATTTTCATATGGTTGGATTTACCTTTTTATTTAATGACTAATGAATTTTCAGTCATGATTTAAAAAGCCTATCTACTTTAAGATTATAAAGGAATTTGTCCATATTTTCTTTTAGTACTTTTCTTGTTTTGTCTTTTACATTATAAGCTTCAATGTGTTTGTAATTTATATGGACATGTGTCTTGAGATATTAATATCAACCCAACTATAATTTTACATAATTGTTTTAGACTGCTTCCCTGTTTATTGAATGATCTATTTTTCCCTCACTGATACAGGGCCTTTTCATACACTGAATTTCCATATGCGTTTAGATCTACTGTATGGAATTTCCATTCTTTTCCAGAGATCTTTTCATCTATTCATGTGCCTGAAGTACATTCTTAATTACTGAGGATACAACTTCATTGATTTTACATGGTGTCCATTATTCGTCTAATTTTGTGGTCCCCAATCCCTGGGCCTTGGACCACTATCAGTCAGTGGCATATTAGAAACTGGGCTGCAGAGCTCTGCTGACCACTCTGCCTGGAGAAAAGACTATCTTCCATGAAGCTTAGGAGTTGGGGGGGGGCGGTGCACAGCAGGAGGTGAGCGGGTAAGCAGCACCAGTGGTTGACGTTTCATCTGTATTTACACCTCCTCCCCATCACTAGCATCACCACCTGGGTTCCACCTCCCTCCCTCCACCCACCCTAACTCTGCCCTACCCCCATCTGTGGAAAATTGTCTTCCATGAAACTGGTCCCTGATGCCAAAAAGGTTGGGGACCTTTAGTCTAATTTGTTCATTTTTGCATATGAACTTTAGAATTAATATGTCTGATTCTAGAAATTTGGTGGTATTTTTATTTACATCATGCAACATATATAGATTTACTTATGATGTCAGTCATCTTTATGCTATTGTGTCATCTTATCCAAGCATGTGGTTGTATGTTCTCTCATTAAATACAGACTTCCCTTGTGGTTTTCAGAAGTAATAGAAAGTTTCTTCACAGCCATCATATATAAAATGGTTATTTTTATGTATTTCAATTTTTTGTTGCTACTTTAAATTGATGTTTTTCTACCATTAAGTCTTCTAACTAGCTATTTTATGAATGCTCTTGATTTTTGCATATTAATCATATACTGCTACTTCACTCAAATTTCCTTGTGTGTAGTAATTGCTCATGTATTAGGTCTTGAGCCAAGCTTGAAATATTTTATGACATTAGAAAAGTATCCATGCTTTCTTATTTTGAATGCATGTGTGTTTAAGTCAAGAATGATTATTGAATTTTGACAAATTTTTATTTCAGTATCTGTGATGATGATTCGTCCTAGGATTTTTTACCTTTATACACTGGTATGATGGATTATATCAATACATTGTTTTGTATTAGCCCAATAAATCTCACCTCATCAAAAAGTATTATTCTTTTAATTGACAGCTATTTTCTGCTTAGTCATATTTGATATAAGATTTTCATAGTAGTATCCATAAGTAAGACATTAGCCAACAGGGCTTCAGGTTGGCACATCAGAGAGAGAGCTCCCTTGCAGAATAGGTATTTTTGCTGGTGATTTCTGACATCTGCTGCCACACTATCCTTCCACAACACTCCTCCTGTCGTCCTACTCGTCCTACCAGGCAGCTTTGGCTCCATCTCAGCCTTGGTCTTTCTTATACATTTTTATGATGTCTACAGAGTTTATGAAGTATCAAGGAAAAGAGACTGATGTTAATTTCTTTCTTTTTCTTGTGTTTGTGCAATTTCTAAGAGGAGAAGAAAAATGCTGTTATGTACAATCATCCTCAAAACAGATATTCTTATAGACAACAAATGTGGTCTATTTTTATGTTCCATTATCACAATTATATGTGGAATCATTGCTGTTGTTTGCATATTTGTATAATTCTTTCTATTCTAGAATGTCCTTGGTTACCATCTGTAGAGAGATGTTACCACACTATAGAAATCAGAATTATTTAAACAATTTTCCTGAGCAGATTTTAAAGTGTACGTCCATTGCAATACATGTTGAATAGATAGTAATGCATGCATAGGTTTTCACTACAAAATGTTTGAACAATACAGAAATCTGTAAAATAAACAGCGAAAAACCTCCCTTCTTCCCTTATCTGCCATATTTACTCTGCTCTCCATGGTTAATACTGCTAACATATACTATATATTTTTTGATGCTCTACTCTTCAACACTTACATAATAGCATCTATATCATATATAATTTTTGACATAATAAGATCTAATGAATATTCTTAAGTATACACCATTGTGCATATCTGCATATCTGTGAGACAGATGCCTAGAAATGGGATTATCAGGTCAAAAGGTATGTGTATTAAAAATTTCTACAGATATTGTCTGTTTCCCCCAGATAAGTTATAATAATTAACCTTCCTGTCATGAAATTATCTATTTTTCTGTATCATTTCCATCATTGGATATTATAAATTTGCTTAATTTTTGTTATTTTTATTTTAGTTTCCATTTCTTCTACTATTTTTGAAGTTGAACATATTTTTTCATGTTTATTGACCATTTATATTTATTCTCTACATTTCCATTTACTTCTTTTGTCCATTTTTCAAATTTTATTGATTTATAGGAGCACTTTAGTATACACTGAAGATTAATCATTTTTCTGTTACATATGCTATAAATAATTTCTCCAAGTCCATCACTACATTTTCCATCTTAAATTTATGATACAGAAAGTTATCACTTTTATAAAATCAAAGATCTCCACTTTTATTTTTTGGCTTCTTCATTCATTTGCTTATTGTTGAATTAAGAGAACCAAATACAACTACACCTGATAAATTCTTCTGCCAAGAAGTCTCTGCATGCAGCCTTGCTTGCTTTCTGTCTTGAATATTTGTGCTAAGTGAGCTTGTGGCCCAGGTCCTTATATATAGTGATATCTACTCCTGAAGTTCTACATTGCTAACAGTACTCTGTATTTTAACACTTGTTGTATGCTTTAATGTGTTTTAATGCTGTTATATGCATTAATACATATATACCATTTTTCTACGAACAGAGCAGAAATAATGATGCACTTATGAACTTAGAATCTCACCTCCTCCCTCACACAATGCAGATGTAGCCAAACTAAGACGCTTAGTAGAACCCTAACAAATCTTAGTTTGTGAATTATTAAAAAAAAAAAAAAAGTCAGGCTATCATAAGTTTTTCTCCCTATCTTTCTGCCTCTCATTAACTTTTGCTACTCAGTAAGCAATCCATCAAGAAACTAGACCCTTGGTCCTGAATGTTAATTAACTTTTCTTAACTCTGAAGAAATGCCCTAAGGTTCTTTTTCTGTCATGGAGCTAGGAGACCTCTGAGATGGGAGTCAGTACGAGGTCTGCAGAGATGTAAATGTGTAATTGAGGCTAGTGAACTCTTGCAAACACTTAGGTCAAGCCTTCCTTTCCACTCTCTTTTCACCTGCAAGGTGCTGGCAAGTGAGACTGTAATGGAGGAAGAAGTAAGCATTACATTTAAAAGCTTGTGTCACATTCCATGGGCCAGCATCCTAGTTTCCTATTTTGTAAAATAAGGATGACAAGGGCAGTTAAGTGTTTAAAGCAGTGCAAGACACTTAGGAAATGCTCAAATGCAGCAGTTCTAATCATAACAGACCTCCAAAAAGATAAATTGGGGGAACTAGATAAGCTCTTTCAATTAGCAATATTTATCTGGTCTCAACTCAAAGGTCACTTTCTCAAAGAATAATAGCAGAATGCAAATGCATTCATTTTCTATTGCTGCTGTATAAATTACCAAAAATTTGGTGGCTTAAAACAAAACAAATTCATTATTTTACAGTTCTGGATGTCAGATTTCCAAAACAGGTCTCAGTAGGCTAAAATCAAGATGTTGGCAGAGCTGCTTTCCTTCTGGAAGCTTGCAAGAGGACTCTGTTTCCTTGTCTTTGAACTTCTAGAGGCTAGAAGTTCCCTGACCCTTGGCATTCCCTGATCCTTGGTCCCCTTCCTCCATCTTCAAAGCCAGCTCTTCATCTCTTCCTATCTCTCTCTATTTTTCTGTTTTTCTCTTTCACATTTAAAGGACCCCTGTGTTTACATTGTGCCCACTCCAACAACCTGGGATAATCTATTTATTTTAAGGTCAGCTGATTTATAGCAATAATTCCATTTGAAACTTTAATTTGTTCTGTCCATGAATGTAATATATTCCCAGGTACCACCAATTAAGATGTGAGCATCTTTGAGGGGGCCATTATTCTGCCTCTCATAGAACTGAATCTGAAAATGAATTAGAAAAAATCAAGACATATTCACAAAGAATTAGGAGTATGAAAATTCAAAAAATTGATCAATGCTCCAAAACGTCTCCATGTTTGAAGTTTATGTAGAGATTTCTCCCAGTGATGACCTCAACAAGAAAAATCCTCATGGCCTACATGTGAAGGCAACCAGGAATCAGGGAGCTGAGGAAGACTGTGTTCACTTGGCATCCAGGTTTGCTGGAAAAGCAAACCTTGAAGACAATCAAATAGGTATACCAGTTGGCAGCAAGGCATATCTAACAAGGGAGGAAGAGAAGACCATCTTAGCACTATAGCCAGAGGGAATGCAGAAGAGTGATACCTGAGCTCGAATCTGTGGGAGGCATCCCACCCCAGGCTCTTCTTAGCAACCGATCTGAAAGTCTAGGCATTTCAGTAAATAGTCTTATTGTGTGTTTGCAAAAACCACCATCACCTTCTAAGCCTCATATCCTCTATGTGAGTGTGTTAAAGAAATCTGTATTTCTTCTTTTATTCTTTCCTCTTGCATTATGCAGCTAATGGGACTCAAAGCTGACAGGTGAGAATCCAATCTGCTCTCACCTGCCCACTTCCAATGTTACCCAAGTTCAAGCCCCGCTCCCCACCCCTCTTGCTGGAGCTGGTAACTAGGCGTTTCCTCACTTCCTCTTTTGTCCCATCACAGTCTATTCTCTACCCAGAAACTCGATGATCTAAAAAATGAAATCTGATCTCCTCATTTACCCATTGAAAGCTTTCTGACATTTTCTCAGACCTGTCTGAACACAGTCTCCACAAGGCCCCCTGTGAACTGGCCACCTTGCATCTTTCCACCCCCGTGCTTCACATCCCAGGTCCACTATGTTTCAACCACAATTTTCTCTCTGTTGTCTGGACACACCAAGCTCAGGCCTTTGCACTGGCTGTAGCTTCTGCCTAGAAAACCAGCACCCCTCCCACCCCATGCCATCACTGCACGGCTGTCCCCTGCAGATCAATCTGGTCGCAGCTCCAAGCTCACCTTCTCAGAGCAGCACTGCCTGACCACTTACCCTAAAATAGTCCCTGCCTATACCTCCAGCACTTTCTGACTCATCAGTGTGCTTTTATTGTCCTCACATCAATTAACTTTATCTGAAGTTATTTTGCCCATTTATGAATTTACTGGTTGGTGTGTGCACCCACTGACCCCAGAGCCCTGCACCTCCATCCCAGAGCACAACATAAACGTTGATGGAGGTGGGGTCAAATCTGCCTTATTTGTGGCTGTAGCCCTAGATGCCAGAATAGTGTCAAATTTTATAAATACTTTTGAACAAATATTTTGCACATATAAATTAATGTAGTTATTTTACAAGAGAATTGTCACTATAATAGTATTTCAAATAGTAAACAGATTCATTTATAATACCTTTTCCTTTACACTTCATATCTCAGTTTCCTCATCTATAAAATGAGAGTTGGAGTAGATGACAAAGAAAGTCATCCCCAGCAATTACAGTGCTGTGATTATGACTCAAATCAAAAAGATTAAAGCTAATTTTCAAAAGGACAGTTGCTAAGTGGTGTCCACCTCTGTAATTTAAAAGATGACTCATTTTTGTCTGATTCATCCATAGTGGAAAGTATCTCTTAACTCTTTAGCTACAGGTCTGTCTGTTTGCCAGAACTCTTTCCACAGCCAGGAGCAATGGCCTGCGGGTCAGGCCAAGCTGTCCAGCAGTGCAGATAAACACATATTTTCATACAGCCGGAAGGTTAAGTCAGAGCTCTACAGAACAGAGGAAGATTGCATTTCACTTTGCTGTCACCCTACTTTCCACCTAAGAATACTTAGGTCAGTGAATCTCTGGATCAATGAATCTTTGTTATTCATTTCATTCAGACACAGCTGAATCCATTTCATTCTTCTCTTTACTCAGACAGTCCAACCCTGCTGGCCTCCCCGGCATTCTGTAAAAACATCCAAATGTTCCTCACTCGCTTGAGGTTTTGCACGTACTTTTCCCCTTCTGCCTAGAATGCTCTTCTTCATGGCTTGCACCATCACCCTCTTTCAGGTCCTTACTCAATGCCATCTTGTCCCTAAGACCTTATCTGAATAGACCATGTACCCTCCCCCCCACCCCTGATGTGTTTTGCTCCTGTGTACTTATCACATAATACACTGCACAGCTGCTTACTTACGTTGTGCCCTGTCCCTTTGCCCCTCCTTGAGTGTAAACTCCAGCAGGACGACATTTCTGTTTGTTCCCTTCATTGCTGTGTTTCTAGCACTTTGGACAGGAGCTGATGCCTGGCAGGAGGGAGATCAAGTGACAGTTGTTGAATGGAGGCCCCGTGCATGCTGCTTTGTGATTCCTGGTGTCTATGCCTCTCCGTTCACTTTACGAAGGCTCAGAGCAGGGGCTGTCACAACTGACTTACATTTCATTACCTTAACCTCCATTTGAAATGTGTTGCCAAGAGAACTAATACCAAGTATTCGGCAGTGGTCATTCCAGACTCCCTGTCCACCTCCACGGACTGTCTCAGCTCCTGACATGCTCTCTGAGCACCCATCCATGCAGCAGGAAGCTATTTGCAGTTCCTAAACACACCTTTCCTTTCCCCCATCCCCTGACTTTACATGAGCTGCTCCCTTTTCCTAAAATGTCCTCTCCCATCTCATTAATGAAGACAGCTGTGAAATTGCCTTTATCAAACTTGCCTTGGCGGAAGAGGAGGTAGCTTTTCCTTCCTGATGTTCCTACTTTCTATACCAAGTGTTCTCATCCCACATGCATCTTGCCCTCCACCCGGACACTCCCTGGTCTTTCCTCTGCTTGGCTAACTTCTCCTCCTCTTAGATTTAATACAGTGTGTGCAGTGTGTACCAGCCAGGTGTGGTGGCTCACATCTCTAGTCCCAGCTACTTGGGAGGCTGAGGTGGGAGGACCATTTGAGGTCAGGAGTTCAAGTTCAAGGTTACAGTAAGCTATGACCACACAAGTGTACTCCAGCCTGGGCATCAGAGAAAGAATCTGTCTTTATTTAAAAAAAAAAAATGCAGTGTAGTCTTTCCCAAGAAGCCTGTTCTTTCCCCCTACTCTGAGCAAAGCTCCCTTCTACGTGCAGGCCTATACTCAAGCATTTATCATATTTTATTGAAAAGGGCTGTTTGTGTCTAAAACTCATAGGAGGCAGCATTCCCTGTTATCACTCTGTTCTCTATCACAATCACTAAATATTAGTTGAGTTAAATCGTGTACGTCTATAAAAACAATCAACACATTGTATTTTAATGATTTGTAAAATATAACCCACATACTTAGTAGACTTTAAGACATCTGGGGGCAGAAATTATGATTTATAATTTTGTAGAACACACAGTAGGAGATCAGCGCATGTTTATGAAGGAGTGGATGGCAAGTCTTGGGTTGCCCACACTAATTTGCCCAAAAATGTTGCCACAACCATAAAAAGTTATTGTTCAAGTGGTCATATGTTATTAGGAAGTATGTAATGTGCAAAAAAAAAATTCCCTACAAAATCTAAAGTAATTTGGAAAGATAGAAAGAGAGAACTATTCTAATCACTCTGTCTTCCAGTCCTAGTGGTGGCTATAAATGGCACAAGTTAGAAATGACCTTCAAGAGGGCAGCACCACATGGGCTATTGTGCCTGTGGTAGGGAACTAAACAGGAATGAAATCTCAGCATTAGAAACCGAGAGCAGTTGGGTGGCTCACGGACAGACGGGGAGAACCTGCTGTCAGAAGCTCTAAAAGAAACACAATCTGAATCTACAGTCCAAGGGAGTAATTGCTGGCCCCTTGGCTAGTCGAAACTTCAATTAAGGAGTAATTATGGAATAATAGTCGCATATACACACGGTTTTTAGAATGGAACTCATAGAACATTTTAAGTGCTCAGTAAATCCATTAACCACCACCAACAATTTTCTAAGTAAAGCCATTAGACTGCACTAATGCTCACTTTGAATATTTGAAATAGTAACTTTTTACCATAAAAACAAGAAGAAAAAGAAGTTAGAGACGCAAAATGCTAAATCAGATTACATTTGAGAGTTTACTAGTTCATGGTTCTAATTTGTTCTGAGGCAAGGACCCCTTTTGAGAATCCAGTGAAAGTTTTGGACCACTTCTGCCCCAAAGATGCCCACACTTACTGCATTTTCTATAATATAGCTATTTGGAGCATGGTAAAAGCCTGCCATTGCCTTTGACAGTGACCAATGGATGGCATCTTATGATCACTGGGTGCTCAAGAAATGAATGTTGACTAAACAAAAGAATAGACACCTACACAGTATCAGTATTGTCATATAAACCCACACGACTAATTTTCAATAACAAGGGATTCCAATACTATACTTGTAGGTTTCTTGACACTTACACGTTGAAAATTTACACTTTACACTTTAGTGAGCTGTTTGACTAATTACAATTTCACAAGATAAAGGAAATAGGAGGCAGATCTAGAGGAAGATAATTGCAGACTATTTGCTTTCTCCTGGAAATAAAGAAAAGAAATATTTTGTTTACTTTTGTGAACTGTACAGTAATGTCCTCAAATGTTAATAATTTATTATTTTAATTTAAAGTAAACATATTTGTGGATTTTATAATTCAGTTATTTAGACCATGTGTCCATCCAAAGGATACAAAATGTTATTAGGCAGGAGAAATAGATTCAGGAGATCTACTCTATAACACGGTGATGACAGTTAATATCGATATATTGTATAGTTGAAAATTGCTGAGAGTAGATTTTTAATGTACTCACCATAAAAAATGATAAGTATGTGAGGTAATGCATGCTAATTAGCTTGATTTAGTCATTCCACAATGTATACATATATCAAAACATCAAGTTGTACATCATAAAAATATGCTATTTATTTGTCAGTTAAAAAATAAAATAATAATAAGTCACGTGACCATAATTTTCATTTGCTCTGGCAGCCACCAGAGTGTGGAATATGGTGGTCTGTGAGGAGGGAGTTTACTAAGACTCTCCGTCTAGGACTATATCCTCTGCACAGCACTTACCATTCTATCAAGTGTCAGCTGGTAATACAGTCAGAGACAACTGAGCAAATGATTCCAGTCCCACCATAAGCTCCTTACCACGAATACATGCTCATAGATAAGGATAAGGGATTGATTATTCCAAAACTTTTGCCAAAGGGAAGTGCATTTTAGTGGGGACTTACTTGGGTGGCATGGGGAGTTACCTTGCTTTGGCTGTTCCATAGGGTACCAAGTCAAATGGCAAGTCAAAATAAAATTCATAGACTAAGGCAAACTCTGTGTCATGCTTTCCAAATTCCTTTTCCTCCATTTTTTTTTCTAACACATTGATAGTACATACAGGAGGCCAGACACATCAAAAACTGAATCGAAATGAGCATGTTGATAGGAAGAAATGGAAAAATGGAAACACAAGAAACATTTTATTTAAACATTGATTATTTTTATTTTAATACCAGAAAAGACATTTCCTACATTCTAAGAATAGTCTAATCATTAAAATGCTGTACATGGCCTCACTGTCAAGCACTTGAATAGTATATTGGCAATCATTTAAAAGTAAATCTATAAGTTTGGTAATCATGATCACATCCTTCACATCTGATCATTTCTGGATGCATTAGAAAAAACATCATTTTGGGACTTGTGAAATGAGAACTTCATGTTCAATACTCCAGGCCAATGGGCAGATTTTTCTACCTTTCCTTTTCCTGTCTAGACCATGCACTGTGAATGTTGCTGACCTGTAACATCCTGGTAGACATAAGTCACCCAGACACCTCCACAGACATAAGACCCCTTCATGCACAATTGCACAACAGGCCTTTGATTGGTATAGGAAGAGAAGGACTCCATTCTGGTGTCTTCATTCACTTTCCTTTGCCCTTTTGAAAATCACTTAACACTGCTGCTTGATGCGCTTGGTTTGTGCAATACCACAAATGAAAATATCATATTTGCAAAGTATTGCATAAGCTGTTGTTTCATTGTTAGTTTAATTACTGTGCTCTCTAGTTTGAGCTCTTTACATAATGGTGCACCTGGCTAATTTCTAGCATGGAGAGCAGTGCCTCTATCTTTTTTTAACTTCCCTTTGTAACAGTGAGTGACCCATGACCTAATGATCTACTTGCAACAGCCAAATTTTTAGGAAATAGAGAGCGTCTTAGATGATAAAAAGGCATAGAGCTACAGGGGGTTAAATGTCTGATCTTACAGAGACTATAGTTAGTCCATAACATTTTCAGTGTTTGGACCCAATTAGATACATCACTTAGTTACATCAGAACAAGAGAGACAGAACAGAAGTATGGAATGGTCTTTGATTCACCAGGACTTCGTCAGGATGTGCCATCCCCACAGTGTTGATGACAAGGGCACTACTTTAGGAATCCGGGAGCTGGTTCTGAGGGACAAGAGATGCCCAACTGTCATCAGTGTTATGGTTGACAAAGATTGCAAAAGTCAGCCACAAATAAAAATAAATGGCCTGCCAAGAAAATAAAAACTTCCTTAGGACAGAAGACATTTTCTTTTAAAAAAGAAAACAAATCTCATTTTGGCTTGAAAAATTCAAATCGGTTGGCTTCAGTAAACTGACTAGCTAGCTGATCCACAGTTTGAAGATTAGCAAAAGGTGCATGCTCTCCTGGTGGTTGAGTAGATAGGAGAGAAAGACTGAAAAACTTCCTTGTTTGTTTTTGATCTAGGTTAAGTAGATACAATTTCTTCTTAACAAACAGATCCTCGGTATTGCAAGGTGTATCTCAACCATTGCTGTGGTATTGTTTTTAACAATCCCTCACTTTAAATTATTCAAACCACTCAGTATTAACTGAGTACAGTTATCCCTCAGTATCCATGGAGGTTGATTCCAGAACTCCCCTCAGACACCAAAACCCAGGGATGCTCAAATCCCTTACATAAAATGGCATAATATTTGCATGAAACCTATACACATCCTCCCATATACCTTAAATCACCTCTATATCATTTATTATACTTAATACAATGAAAATGTTATGTAAATGGTTATCATTCTGTATTTTTTAGGGAAATTGCTGTTTTGTTTCAGGACAAAAGTCAGTACGTGTTCAATACAGATGCAGATATCCACTTTTTTTTTATTCAAATATTTTCAAACTATGGTTGGTTGATTCCGCAGACGTAGAACTCACAGATACTGAGGGTGCTTGTACCTACTTTTTCACTCAGAATGACAGATATCTTTAGATATTGGCAATGGTATGTTGGTAAACTAAATCTCCAAAACAAAAAAGTCCTGATTTATACCATTTGCTGATTTCCATGGTGTAAATACTCCCATCATGGCTGATTTTAAGTCCCTGAGCTAGTAGTCAGGAAGAAATGCGTAAATCAACTGTCCTGAGTGAATGGGAGCCAGGTCCAGCAAGCCACAAGAAGGAGGAAAAATAATCGCAACAGTAACGAAAACTAACATTTATACAGTGCTCCAGAGTTCTCAGAGTACTTTTTCCACACACCTGCTTATTCAGCTTTTTGAGACAGGAGGTATCCTTGAAACTGAAGTTCAAAGAATATAAGAAGTTATATTTGCTATAAATAGCAGATAACAGAGCTGGGACATATCTCTTATTTTACGAAACCAAGTTCTATAACATCCTCATGTATTTTCAACTTCTATGAGCTTAAAATTGCAAATTAATTAGTAAAATATTTACACTTTCCTACTATAAACAGTAAAAAACAATTGCTTATGTTTTATAATGTTTTACGATTTTTAAACATTTTTGCATATATTATCTTTTATTTCTTCTTCTTTTTGTTTTTTTTTTTTTTTTTTTTTTGAGATAGAGTCTCACTCTGTTGCCCAGGTTAGAGTGCCGTGGCATCAGCCTAGCTCACAGGAACCTCAAACTCCTGGGCTCAAGCGATCCTCCTGCCTCAGCCTCCCAAGTAGCTGGGACTACAGGCATGTGCCACCATGCCCAGCTAATTTTTTCTATATATTTTTAATTGGCCAATTAATTTATTTCTATTTTTAGTAGCAACAGGGTCTTGCTCTTGCTAAGGCTGGTTTCGAACTCCTGACCTTGAGCGATCTTCCTGCCTCTACCTCCCAGAGTGGCTCATGCTGGGATTACACCTACACCGCGCCTGGCCCTGCATCTATTATCTTAATTGAATTTCACAAAAACATGGTGAGGTAGGCAAGGAAGTGATCATTATATCCATTTATAAGGTACAAATTCTACGGTTCAAATAAGTTAAATGACTTGTAAAAGATCTAGGTAGGCAATACTATTTCAAAATGTAGATAAAATGACATCTTGGCCTACTGGGACAGGGAGGAATAGAAAGTTAAATCAGAACTAATAACAATCCTAATAATCTCTTATCAGGATTATCAGTGTCAGGGCCCAGTGGAAGGCAGTCATTGCAATAAAACTGAACAAAAATTGAGGCCCCAGGCCTTCCTAGACAGGCTCCCATGTTGACTCCACCTACACCTGCACATTAGAACCACTGGGGTGACTTAAAAATCTCAATCCTGGGCCAAACCCAAGACCAACTCATCAGTATTTTTTAAAACTGCCCCCATTGCTTTAGAGAGGTAAATTAATATATACAGAGAGAACAATCCATTTATTCTCTTGTTTATTACATTTGTACACCCATCTATCCTTTTGTTCATACGTCCCATATTAGTTGTACTCTCCTGGTGTCTAATAATGCCAGGCATTATTTTGGATGCTGAGGCTGCAGAATGGTCGGAGACAGGATCCCATCCCACTTCAATTGAGTTTATATTCTAAAAGAGGTTTATCCACTAGGAAAGGGAACTGTGCATTTAAGGGGCTGGAAAAAGAATCTAACAAAGGATAGAAACTCCAGCACAAGGCCCTGGCTCTCTCCTAGTTGGCCCAAGATCAGTGCATTATAGACTTTTTAACAAAGTCACTTTCAAACAGGATCAGGATCCTGTGCCTTATAATGATATTTCACCCTGCATATTGAATTAAATGAGGGGCTTGGTAATTTGGGCTTAATCATAGATGTACCTTAATTTATGCACTAGAAAGACTCCTAAATTGTTCTGCACAAATCATTTTTAAGGTAACATTGAATACTGCTTTCCTATTAACTCAGATTATCATTCATCTTCATTACAAATGAACTTTAATTGGAAGTAGACTCTAACAAATTTAGCTACAAATGTCTCACTGGGCCCTCTATTAAACACCAATCAATAAAAACAAACCAACCAAAAGATAAAGAAGTTCCTGGTAAATACATAAAAAGAGTTAGTTATTATTTCAAGTTAATTTCTACCAAGAGACTGAAACTCCCTGATCACCTAAGTCAACCACTTGAAAAGATGGCCTTGTAAATATAATACATCTATATTTATTCTCACCGTTGGGATGCAAAGTCTCTTTTCAGAACTGATTTGTTGAAATACTTAATATTTCTTAAAGCACATTAATTAAATAATGCATACATGGAGGAAAGAGGCCTCATTCCCTGACATGTTGCTGCATTCTTCCACTTGCTTACTGACTCAATTGGCATACTTAGAATGTTTCTGTTCTCCTCTTCTCCACAGCCAAGGGGCCCACAACTGGCTCCTCCTTACCTCTGAGAAACATTGGAGTTGACTCAACCCTCAACACTGTCACTCTGCCTTCAGAAGCCAACTCTCTGACTGGACACCATAGCATAACAAGAGGGCCTTGTTATCTCAGGACCAAGCCCAGTGTGTAGTACTTGTTGCCCCCAAAAAGCAACAATGAATAAATGAATGATTTATTTAAAATTTAGTGTAAACAGCAAAGGAAATAATTAACAGAGTAAATAGGCAACCTACAGAATGGGATAAAATATTCACAAACTATATATCTGACAAATGACTAATTTCCAGAATTTACAAAGAACTCAAACAAAACAACGAGAAAAACAAACAAAAAAAAATCCCATCAAAAAGTGGGCAAAAGACATGAACAGAATTTTTTCAAAAGAAGACAGACAAATGGCTAACAGACATATGGAAAAAATATTCAGTATCACTAATCATCAGAGAAATGCAAATTAAAACCACAGTGAGATATCCTCTTAAATAACAGAATGGACATTATTTTAAAGTCTAAAAAACTACAGATGCTGGCGTTGATTTAGAGAAAAGGGTACGCTTATACACTGTTGGCGGGACTGCAAATCAGCACAACCTCTATGGAAAACAGTA
>CAUYRT010085914.1:0-10555 GCA_963574885.1 Lepilemur ruficaudatus | reverse complement strand
GAGGATTGCTTGAGGTCAGGAGTTCGAGACCAGCTTGAGCAAGAGCGAGACCCCGTTGTTACTAAAACTGGAAAAAAATTAGCTGGACAACTAAAAATACATAGAAAAAATTAGCCTGGCATGGTGGCGCATGCCTGTAGTCCCAGCTACTTGGGAGGCTGAGGCAGGAGGATTGCTTGAGCCCAGGAGTTTGAGGTTGCTGTGAGCTAGGCTGACACCACAGCCCTCTAGCACAGGCAACAGAGCGAGACTAATATATATATATATATATATTACAGAGACTATTCTATTATTAATTCATTTAATCCTTAAAAACAACTTTATTAGGTAGATACTGTTATTGCCTATTTTTTAAAGATAAAGAAACTGTGGCACCAATAACAAAAGTAACTGCCCAGGTTCAGCTAGCTAGTGGCAGAGCTGAATGCACTGAATTGTATAGTACTTCCCCCCAATTCACTTTCAATAAATGTTCACTTTTTTGTTGTTAATTTTACAAGTGGAGCAACATTTTAAAGTTCCTAGATACTTGCCAGTTCACGAGCATTGAGAACTGTTACAATTTTTTTTTCTTTAAAATTGTATTGTGTAGATTTGTTGTTTTACACAGTGATGAGCAAATAATTACTTCAAGATGGCTGAATTTATAGACTTCTGAATCTGGAATTTTCAAGTTTGCAGTGCTAAAATTACCATTTTTACACTGGACTTGTCCTTAATTTATTCTGTTTTCAAATATAAAATCATTTTATATACTGCAGAGTGTTCTGAAATACACATAAACCAAAGGGGAGTCAGATAAGGTGTATAAAAATTGCATAAGGTGTATAGAAGCCTCACCATGTTAGTTAAGGTTCTTTCAGTTGCATCAGAAATTATCATGGGCTAACTTAAAGTAGGAACTTTTGAAATCTGCTGGGAAGTACACAGAATCAAAGAATCAACTGAACAGCTAAGCCTCAGGATGGGCAAGCACCCAGTTGTGCTGTTGACCTTTAGGATGCGCTGTTAGCATGACTCAGCTCCAGTGACCCTCAATTTCCTTGTCTTTTCATTCAAGCTTCACATTTCCAGGAGATTGTGATTGGCCTAGCTTGGATTAAGGTGTCTAATCCTGACTCAAATTAGCTATGCCTGGGGTCAAGGTCAGGGAGCACAGACATGTGCTCAGCACTATTTATAGAGAAGGAAGAATTAGGGTACACAGGCTGTCCTCATCAGTGACTAGTAATTTGGCTCCAGTATTGTGGGATAAAAACTTTGTAGAGAAAATCCTGAGGCTTAGAGAGGTGAACTGAGTTTAGCAGTGTCACACATCTATTAAGGGGTAAAGTTAGGATATGAATTTAGAATTATTAACTCTAATTTATTTGGTTCCAGGTTCTTGATAACTTTTTGATTATGAAGCTGAAAAGATTGGATTTCATTCTGTAGGGTGTTTTGAGCTGAAAGGGCCATGTCAAAGCGATAATTAAAAAATGAATGAATGAATCAGATAATGGTATGTAGAATGGATTGGAGCAGTGAGGAAAATCTGGGGCGATGATGATGTGTGGGGGGTGGAGAGAAGTGGAGTGAGGGACCTGTTAAAGCTATGCCTTAATTTAGTCAAAAGTTCAGCAAAAATGAAACTGCTATGCTATTTATCTTATTTACATAAAATATGGTGATTACATTGTATTATTATCTGTTTACGGAAGTTAATGTACTTTTAATACTTTGCTGTTATGTTCTATTTCAGACTTTGGGGTTAGTGCTTTTTTAGCAACTGGAGGTGATATTACCCGAAATAAAGTGAGAAAGACTTTTGTGGGCACCCCTTGCTGGATGGCACCTGAAGTTATGGAACAGGTACTGTGTTTTTGTCTTTTTAAAATGGTTTAAGGTTTTGTGAAACTGAAAATACTTAGTAGTGTTTTCTTTTGTTTGGTATACTAGGTTAGCTTTGGGAAATATATGTCTCTGCTTCTTGGTTAAGACTTTAGTCCACCTTTGAAAACAAAACAAAACAGAAACACTCTAGAACTTTACAAAGGACTTATGAAACTCAGGCATAATATAATCAAGATTGTTTTAATAATTTTATTAGTACAAATTAGGTGACCTAGTTTTTTACATGTAGTTTTACTGCTGTTTCTTGAAGAGATGGTTGTTTCTACATCCCCATTTCCCATTTGCTCATCACACAATTATAGTCGGTTGTCACTCGTCGCATCACTTTAACTCTGCTACTTCTCAAATCCAGTGCTTATTTTTTATTCCTTATCTTACTTGTTCTATTGGTGGTATTTGAAACTGTTGACTAGTCTAACTTTATCCACTTCCTTAGTGTAGTTCCCTCATTCTTCTGCTTGTTAGGCTGTATCTCTGACTTCTCTTCTGGCTCTTTCTGCTCCTAAATGACACTGTTTCCCAAAACCTTTATCTTGGGCTCTGCTCTTCTCTGACTGCAAATGCTCACTAAGTGTTCTCGTCTGTGCTTCTAGTTATTAATGATTTCTAAATTATATCCAGTCCAGTCTTGTTTCCTAAGCCTCCAGATAGATAATTTCTAGCTCTTGATGGATGCTTTCCATAAATGTCTTACAGGGATATCAAATGTAGTATGTTAAGAACTTAATTCATTTCTCACTTTTTTTCTTTGGAGATGTGGTCTGTTGTGTTTCCTGGACTAGATGCAGTGGCATCATCATAGCTCACTGCAGCCTCAAACTCCTAGGCTCAAGCGATCCTCCTGCCTCAGCCTCATGAGTAGCTGGGACTACAGGCGTGTGCCACCATGCCTGACTAACTTTTCTGTTTTTTTTTTTGTTTTTTAACGACAAGATCTCACTGTTTGTTCAGGCTGGTCTTGAACTCCTGGTCTCAAGTGATCCTCCCACCTCAGCCTCCCAAAGTGCTAGGATGAAAGGCATTAGACACTGTACCTGGCCTCTTACTCTGTTTTAATCACCTGTGTTCACCCTGTTGGTGAGGGAAAGATTCCCACCCTACATTTATGGGGGTGACTGAATATACAACACCTGATACCAAACAGATGCGATTGACATCAGTTTATTAGTCACATATGCACACAGCCTGTGGAAGAAGGACACTGCATGTCTCCCAGAGACCCACGGGGTTGCACTGATGAACAGTAGGAACAAAAAGGGGCTTTGGGAAACATGCTTTATAGTACCAAGAAAGTGAGATGCCCCTTGGTTTCCTTAAGAGGTTGTGATTGGCTGGCAGGGAGCTGAAACCTGCTGCTTGGAGATAAGCAGGAACTATACGTGTTCCATTTGTTAAGGAGGATTGCTGGGCTAGGGGACATTATCCACAGAGGCAGGGTGGGGAGGAGAATTTGTACTTAGATCATTAGAGGCCCTCATATTTTATCAGGTGGCAAGGCAGCACATATTTTGTGTTCTTTTTTCTTTATGTTTTATCATAAATTTTTTTTATATTTTCATATAGAATTCAGAAACATTCCTTTTAATTGACTACATAATTTAAGTGAATATACCATACTTAACAATTTCCCTATTATTCAGGTTGCCTTTTTTTTTCTATTACCAAATATATTTAGCTTTTGCCTACTTTAAATTATTTTATTGGTTTAAAGCTTATGAACACTTTCATTCTTCTTGATACATATTGGAAACCAACTTTTGAAAGTTCTTTTAGGCTGGTGAATATAATCATGCACATCTCTGTTCTTTGCAGGTCCGAGGTTATGATTTTAAAGCAGATATCTGGAGTTTTGGAATTACAGCTATTGAACTGGCTACAGGGGCAGCTCCTTATCATAAATATCCACCAATGAAGGTGAGGCTCATGTTCAAAATACTACCCCAGCTCAAGTCCCAATTCCTTTTCAGAGCCTTTCTTCATTTGCCATTCTTTCCATTTTTTTTATTATGGGAAAGTACACATAATATAAAATTTGCCATCTTAACCATTTTTAAGTATATGGTTCAGTGGTATTAAATACATTCATAATGTTGTGCAGTTATCATCACCATCTATTAACATAGCCAAGCTTTTTTCATCTTGTAAAATTGAAACTCTGTACTCATTAAACAATAACTATTGGTTCCTCCTCTCCTCAGCCCCTTGGCAATCACTATTCTACTTTCTGTCTGTATGATTTTGACTACTCTAAATACCACATGTAAGTGGAATCATATAGTATGTGTCTTTGTATGACTGGCTTATTTCACTTATAATGATGTCCTCAAGATTCAGCCATGTTTTAGCATATTGTTGAAGTTCCTTTCTGTTTAACGCTGAATAATATTCCATTGTATGGATATACCACATTTTGTTTATCTATACATTGATGGACGCTTGGGCTGCTTCCATATTGTAGCTATTGTGAATAATGCTGCTGTGAACTGTGGGTATACAGGTATTTCTTTGAGACTCTGTTTTCAATTCTTTTGGGTATATATGCAGAAGTGGAATTGCTGGATCATATGATAATTGTATTTTAAACTTTTTAAGGAACAACCATACTGTTTTCCACAGCAGCTCTATCATTTCACATTCCCCCCAGCAATACACTAGGGTTCCAATTTCTCCTGGCAACACTTTTTTTTTACTTGGTGTAAGGTGGTATCTCATTATAGTTTTGATTTGCATTTTTCTAGTGATTAGTGATGTTGAGCATCTTTTCATGTGCTTATTGGCCATGTACATATACATGTCTTTGAAGAAATATTTATTCACATCTCTTGTCCATTTTTGAATATGGTTGTGTTTTTGTTGTTGAGTTGTAGGAGTTCTCTATACATTTTGGATTTTAATCCCTTATCTGGCATATGATTACAAATATTTTCTATTCTGTGAATTGCCTTTTTACTCTGTTGATAGTGTCTTTTGATACATAAAATTTTTAAACTTTCATGAAGTCTAATTTATCTACTTTTCTTCTTGTTGCCTCTGCCTTTAGTGTTATGTCTAGGAAATTGCCAAATCTAATATTGTGAACCTCTTACCTTATGTGTTCTTCTAAGAGTTTTATTGTTTTGGGTCTTACATTTGGGCCTTTGATCCATTTTGAGGTATTTTTGTATATGTTGTTAGGTAAGAGTGCAACTTCATTCTTTTGCATGTGAATATCCAGTTTTCCCAGCACCATTTGTTGGTATGGATCGTTTACCCATTGAATGATCTTGGAACCCTTGTCAAAAATCATTTGACCATATGTATGAGGGTTTATTTCTGGGCTCTCTTTTAGTAAGTTACTAAATAACTAAGTTTCAGTCCTTCAGCTTTGTTCTTTGTTTTCAAGATTGTTTTGGTTATTCAGGGTCTGTTGAGATTCTATACGGATTTTAGGATGGACTTTTCTACTTCTGTTAATGGAATTTTGATGGAGATTGCTTTGAATCTGTGGATAACTTTGGGTAGTATTGACATTTTAACAATATTAAGCCTTACAGTTCACAAACATGGTATAGTATGTGTTTCCATTTGTTTATGCTTTTAAAATTTCTTTCAGTAATTTTTAGCTTTCAGTGTAGACATTTTTCACTTCTTTAGTTAATTCCTAAGTATTTTATCCTTTTTGATGTTAATGTAAATGGAATTGTTTTTGTAATTTCCTTTTCAGATTGTTCATTTTTAGTGTATAGAAATATAACTGATTTTTGTGTGTTGACTTTATATCCTGCTACTTTGCTGAATTCATTTATTAGTTTTAATATTTTTTTGTGTGGAGTCATTAGGGTTTTCTCCATATAAAATCATAACATCTGCAAAGAGAGATTATTTTATTTCTTCTTTCCTGATTTGGTTGCTTCATTCTAATTTGGATGCTTTTTCTTGCTTAATTGTTCTGGCTAGAATTTCCAGTACTGTGTTGAATAGAAGTGGTAAAATGGGAATCCTTGCCTTGTTTCTGATCTTAGAGGAAAAGCTCTCAGTTTTTCACTATTAAGTATGTTTGCTGTGGACTTTTCTTACATGCCCTTTATTATATTAAGGTAGTTTCCTTGTATTCCTAGTTTATTGAACCTTTTATTGTGAAATGGTGTTGAATTGTCAAATGCTTTTTCTATGTCTATGGAGATAATCATGCAGGGTTTTTTTCCCTTCATTCTGTTAATGTGGGGTATTACATTGATTCATTTTTTATTTTGGACTATCCTTGCATTTCAGGAATCAGTCCCACTTGGTCATGATGTGTAATCCTTTTAGTATGCTGTTCAATTTGGTTTGCTGATGTTTTCTTGAGGATTTTTGCATCAGTATTCTTAAGGGATATTGGTCTATAGCTGCTTTCTTTTTTTGTAATGTCTTTTTGTCTGGCTTTGGTATCAGGATAATGCTGGTCTAATAGATTTAATAGCCTGTGAAATTGCTTATTTTTTAAAAGGTGGTGGTGAGTGGGAAAAGGTGAGGTTTACTTTTCTTCCATAGTAGGCTGTTACTCCTACAGTTACAGCCAGACATACACCTGTTAACTTATTTGCTCAAAATGAGAAATACTGCCAGCCTTACTAATTCCATTTCAGTAAATATAAATTGAATCAGAAGAGAAAGTAGTAAGTCTGATCATTGCCACCTTTTGTTTTTAGATTTGACTTTGTATTTACAAAAATGACATGTGCTTTTATTAAAAAGTCAAACAATATAAGAAAACACAAATCGCCCAAACACCTCATAAATATGACCTCCACTCCTTATTTCTCTATGCATCTAGTTAGTATGTTGTCATGGAAGTCAGGAAGGAAGAGATTTTGGATCGACAGTAATCAAGATTGTCAAGTGCTGCAAGGAAGACAGGAGGAATGTGGCCTGAAAAAATACATAGCTTTGTTTACTAGGACATCAGTGATCATTTCTGTGATGGAAATTTTTGAGAAGTTCTAGGAAGAGAAGGCCAGATTGCAAGGGGTCATGGAAAAACAGTGCTATGAATAGGTAAAGTCAGCAAGGTCACACTTTTAATTTTGCTATGGTTTTAATTTTAACAGTAGTTTGGGCAATATAAGAATTTGGAAAGGGGGCATGAAGAAACAAAGGATTCTAACTAAAGGCTGTAGCAAAGTTGGTACAGTGGGCCCTTGTGGATGAGTCTTCTGGGAAGCCAACCATCTATATATCATATTATTTATGTGGAAGACACATAAATAACTCTGAATTTTAAACAACTGATCTAGATGTAAACTTTTAGAAAATAAAATCTATTTGTATGCATGGGAGGGATTTTGCTTATATTGAAAAATCGTGACCACAATAGTTAACTAAACTACTGAGTCATCAGAAGTTTATACTGTATTGAAAATTCTTACAGGTGTTAATGCTAACACTACAAAATGATCCTCCTTCTTTGGAAACTGGTGTTCAAGATAAAGAAATGCTGAAAAAATACGGAAAATCATTTAGAAAAATGATTTCATTGTGCCTTCAAAAAGATCCAGAAAAAAGGTAAAATATGAAAGTTTACTTTCCTCTCCATCTAATATGTAAACCACTGTGGGAAGGCTAAGAATCACATACATATATGCACAGGGAATTATTTGTACATATTCAAAAGAACTAAATATAAACTTTTAAAAAAGTACACAGAGACCATTACACTAGATTGCAAATAGGAATTGATTTCTAACTCCTTTGTAGTATATGATGTACCCTAAATAGTTCAGCTATTTCCTGCTTAATTTTTTATAATTCTAAGATTGTACATTGTGAATTCTATGTAAATAAAATGCCAGGTTAGTGTGAGAGGTTTGTATTCAATTTGCAATTTAAAATTTATAAATAAATAAATATTGTAATGCCATTTACAATATTAATAACAAAAGAAATACAGCAAATTTATATTTGGTGTCAAACAATCATACTTATTTTCATGTTAGAAAATATTTTAGTAAGTGAACCAAAAAGTCAAATAGCTTCCTTGTCAATACTAGACGGATTGAATGGCAATTGAGCAAATAAATAAGAATATCTAATGTGTGTAGCTTTATGAATTAGAATCATAGAATGTTGGTATTTACTTAGTATAACCTTGTACTTTTTTTTTTTTTTGAGACAGAGTCTCACTCTGTTGCCAGGGTAGAGTGCCGTGGCGACAGCCTAGCTCACAGCAACCTCAAACTCCTGGGCTCAAGAGATCCTCCTGCCTCAGCCTCCCGAGTAGCTGGGACTACAGGCATGCGCCACCATGCCCAGCTAATTTTTTCTATATACTTTTAGTTGTCCAATTAATTTCTTTCTACTTTTAGTAGAGACAGGGTCTCGCTCTTGCTCAGGCTGGTTTCGAACTCCTGACCTTGAGCAATCCGTCCGCCTTGGCCTCCCGGAGTGCTAGGATTACAGGTGTGAGCCACCGCGCCCGGCCCCAACTTTTTACTTTTGAAGTCACCTGATACCCTAATCATAGAGGTAGGACTTGAATCCAAAAGTCCTGATCCTAGTTTAGGGCTCTGTTCCCACTGAATTTTATTTTTCTGTTTCACATATATTGTACTCAGCTTCTTAGCACTGAGTTCTTTAATTTTGGTTTCTTTAAAGATCAACGAAAGTAAAAGACTTTGCCATTCTTGATCATGTCTCTAGTATATGTACTGGGGCTTTAGAATATATTGTTGGAAATATTGGAAAGGATAAGAAAAACAGGCAGCAAAGTTTATACTTGTGTTTTTGGAATTTTTTTTTTGTTTCTGAGTAAATGTTTAAAAAAGATAGGGAATACTTTTACTTTTGCCAAATTAGTTAATTAAAAGAACAACACTTTCTTGTTACAAATACCTAGAAATGCCAGAAAAAATCTATCAAACTTAAAGATCCTCAATGCCAGAAATAAGGAGAAAACTATAAGTGGGAGAAGAAATATTATGAACTAATCCAGTGGCTGCCGTCAGTGGGATACTATTTATTCCAATAACCTACTTGTTTGGATTTGTTACTTCCATGTGGAGAACGAAATTGAGATCTTGGGCCCATCCAGTGGGAATTTGAACTGAGATCCCACTTAAAGCTAAGACCTTCAGACATCTGCATCCTGAGTAAAAGGATAGACCAGAATAAAAACTGTCCATCATCACCAAGAGACAACAGAAATCTCTCCCGAATAATCAAACCCTTTGACCTGGACATTCCACAGGTTTGGAGTCTAAATATGTAGTACCCATGTCATGCAGAAACCCACAGGATTAGAAAGTAAAAAAAAAAATTATCGCCAAACTGTTTCATTTTCGGCAGAAACAATCACAGAATTGGAAGAACACTTCTAACTTCAGGTCCCATGGGATTCTCAAACATAATGCGCCACTGAAGATAAGATCACAATCCAAAATTACAAAATACACAGTGAAGCAATGCATTATGAACTAGAATTAGCAGACACAAGCAGAAGGATTTATGCTCCAGGAAATTTAGGTAACGTAGTGATAATCAAAAAAGATTTAAAATAAGTATGTTTAAAATAATGGAAATCGTAAAAGAAAAAATCAAAACCATAAGAAAAGACTATGACTGTCACAGAAGAATCAAAGAGCACTGCCAGAAGTGAAAAATATAATAATTAAAATTTAAAACGTAATGGATTCTCATTATGTGTGGGCTGGGCTTACTGACTTGCTTCTTGTGAATAGAGTATGAAAAAGGAAAAATAGCAGCTTCACAGTGAAGAAACTTGATAGACACCTTCTCCACCAAGTGATCGAGGTTAACCTCACCGTTAATAAAACATACTGATATTATATACCTGTGTACCTCCTGGTGTGATACAATGAGAAGTGCACATCACCTGTGAGGTGTTCTTCCCCCAAATTCATAGCTTCAGTATATAATGGGAGAAATCAGACAAAACCAAATTGAGGAATATGCTACAAAATAACCTGATCGGTACTCTTCAAAAGTGTCAAGGAAAGGAGAGACTAAGAAACTATCACAGATTCATAAAGACTAAATGCAACAAGGTGTTTATTCTATATTGGATCCTAGAACAAAAATTGGATATTAGTGGAAAAACTGGAGAAATCTGAATTAAGTCTGTAGTTTAGTTAATAGTATTTTACCAGTGTTAATATTTTAATTTCTTGATAATTATACTATGGTTATGTAAAATGTTAACATTAGTGCAAGCTGGTAAAGGGTATGTAGGAACTCTGTATTATCTTTGCAACTTTCTATAAGCCTAAAAATTATTTCAATTTCTGTAAGTCTAAAATTATCTTAAACATTTTTAAAAGGTAAAAAAGAAAAAAAACCCCAAACCCTAGAAGCTATAGAAAATCTATTCTAGTTTGTAAACCATAATTAAATTTTATTTAGAACATTTGTAAGTTAAAATAAAACACAACAAAAATTCTCAGTGGACCGGGCGCGGTGGCTCATGCCTGTAATCCTAGCACTCTGGGAGGCCGAGGCAGGCGGATCACTCAAGGTCAGAAGTTTGAAACCAGCCTGAGCAAGAGCGAGACCCCATCTCTACTATAAATAGAAAGAAATTAATTGGCCAACTTAAGATATATATAGAAAAAATGAGCCGGGCATGGTGGTGCATGCCTGTAGTCCCAGCTACTGAGGCAGAAGGATCCCTTGAGCCCAGGAGTCTGAG